>JARHVA010001039.1:2655000-2720000 GCA_037957365.1 Torreya grandis | reverse complement strand
CTCTCACCTCCCATGTATCCATTGATAGCTCTATAGTGATAAAGTGTGGTAATTATATTGGGTCCACCTAGAGCATCCCACATATGGCCTCCAAATGATGTTTCCCACAACCAACCCCTCTAATGCATCCTTAAACTACTCAATGTCTGTAGCACCTCCACCTACCCTTATCAAAGCATAGTCTCCTCTCCATCTCAATAAACACACTATGAAATTTACCTAGGTGTATCCATTATAGGGTAACCCTAGTGGCCTCAAAAATTGAATATTATCATACACCTAGTCATGGAGCATAAACACAACACTGATCACATATCATCTATGAGATCTAAATGCCTAGAGCTCCCTATAAATCTAAAATAGAAAAACAAGAGCCCATCTAAACATGGTCTTACCTAATAGCATCTCCACTAATACTCATAATAGTATATATGGAAACCAACCACTAATTGAATATATCAATGCAAAGCAATAGACCACCATCATCATCATCATCACTAGACATTGGTCCACTAGGGCCCTTTGATATAGTGGCTTATAGCTAAAGCCACCAAAATGCCACCTGGGATGGAGCCAATCCTTACTATATATCAACTCCATGAGGCCATCCTACTCCTTGATCTCAATGTGGTAAATTTTCTCCCCTAAAATGGGCAATCATGTGATATTAATAACAGTCTTTAGTAAGATGATCTCTCTAGTTGTAAATAAAACTATATTCATGGTTAGGTCCAATCTCTTGATGAGTGCCATGATTATAGATGTATCATGTGGAAAGTTTTGATCATGAACCATGGCCCCAAGGACAACCTATTCCATGTGTCTCCACTCATCTGTAACCTTGCCATAATGAATCTCTATGAAGATCTAGGGAACTTGATCCCTCATTTTGATCTGGTCTTGTGCCTACAAAATAATCAAGTTAGCTCACACATTTTATTGTCAATCATCATACCTAGACCCACCTAAAAAATAAATCAACTTATCTTTACACCTATCTAAACATAGCTAACCTAATGTATCCTATTATCTACCTAACTCTCAATCTGCAAGTTTGTTCTGTAACTGACCTAACTCCATTGTAACTAACATCTACCCTACCTAGCTATTATCACATACCCTTACACCCTTTTTAACACTTAAAACTCACAAAATTTTTAAACATTCAAACACTCATTTAAAACAAAACCTTCCTCCATGCTCAATTTTTGATATTTTATACAAATATCGATAGTCATATGAGATTCTTCCCTTGGTGGTTGACTACTGATGGTCATACTTAATTGTCAATAGTTGGGTCTAGCCACTTATGGTCACTATGTGTAAGCACTGATGGTAAAATCCTAACCTTACCTACCTACAACTACAAAAAATTACCATATTTCAATAATTAAAACACCTACAACCTACCTTATCACCTATCCACTCCTACACCCTCCCTCCAATTTCAATTCTATAAGTTCAATTCTCCTAATTTACCCAAAACATAATCCTAAGACACACCCTAAACAAAAAAATACTACCTCCAGCACCAAATAAACTAATTTACCTAGATAATAAACATAATCAATTAACTATCCAAATTTAATACACCCCCTACCTCATTCCTCAATCATTGATGAGGTCAAGGTCTGTGTCCTTTCACTCAACCATGCTTGCATCCACATTGAATCATTGGTCCCTATTGATCATGAATTCCAATATGCTAACCCTATTATTGAAATCCACCTCAATAATAACTAAATCAAACCTCTCGGCTACATTCCAAAGTGCCAAATCAGTAGAGCAAGCAATGTGGAGGTCAAACAGACAAAAGTGAAAATGAATCTTTCATTTTCTCTTTTTATGTTTTAGGTTTTTAGGGTTTCCTCCTAACCATCAATGATTAGGGTGATCATCAATGATAGACTCAATGGATCCTCATACCATTAATATTCAAGATCCCACACTTTTTTTTGGCACTTATATCTCAAAACTACCTTTTGGAGATGAACCTAATCTCCCCCATATCCAATTTGAACCTTTTGGAGATTACCATTCTCCAACCACCCATTAGGCCACCTCTACCTCAACATTGGCCATATTTGACCCAAATTATCACATGTTTTTTGATGAGCTTACATGGTCTTTTTGACCACATTGAGCTTTTTCCATGTTGACCATTTAAATTTTGTGCCTCATCATGCTTACTTGACATATTTGTGTCTTTTGGGAGCACTTCCTACCTTGAATATACATCATATTTACCCTATTTTTGTTTTCCATAGAAGCACTTCCTACCTTGAATACCCATTGCAAAAATGACCTATCTAAATAACTAATAGGTGTCTTTTACCACCTACCTAAATATAGTCACATGATATAATAGTCACTCATCCCTCTAAAACCAACCTTATTTCTACCAATGTTGGTAACCTTAGTCTATGTGTGATCTTGACTATCACAGTTAATCACATTTTATGTGTACATTTGCATCTTGAATGCCCACCCACCTTTTATCACCACCTAGTGACTCCTTATCAACCTCTTGTCAAACTCACACCCATTTCTAATTTACCTCATCACCTCCCAATTTGAGGGGGAATGCCTCCTCCCATACTTGGGGTAATTAGTAGACCTTCAACCAACACTTCATTTTTGTTTTGTAGTTTGTTGATCCAAAGATGTATAATAAAAATGGGCAAAATATAGACACCAAAACTCTACACGCCATGATTCCAAATTTCATAATTCCCTTGGAATAACCTAGGACCCTATCAAGACCAATATCACCTTTTTAACCCTAATCAACCTAGCCCATAGCCATTTTTAACTTACTATCTCAACCCTACCTTTTAGCCCTTTTTCCCCTCAGCATTGGACCACCGATGGTTAGGGTAATCATTGATGGTCACACTAATTGTCAATGGTCAGGGTGCACCTCCTCAACTAAAAACATGTAAACCACATGTTTTGGTTTTCTAATTATATCCCACCTAATTCCAATTATGAGATGCTACATGGATGAGTTAATTTTAGGAGGCCTAGTTCATGTGTTGTTATAACTCTCTCTCCCCTTGCCTATAAGAGAGAGGAGAAAAACATGGAAAGGCATCTACAGTTGTCATCAAGATCTTATGTATACAGGAGTTTCTTTCTTATAATTCAATAACCATTAGCAATCTAATAATTTAGTAATCATATCAGAGACTCAATTTGTTATCACCTCTCCATCAAGCCTTTGGGTATCATTACTCTACTAGAATTGAGCTAGATTCTACCCATAGACAAACTACCTCAACCATCTACCCAAGAAAATTTTGGTAAGACAAGTAATTGATTTTTAGCATTCATTTACATTATTTCCATTTTTAAATCAACCTAGACCTTATCCAACTCTTAGAATCCATCTTTTAGATCTCATCAATTAGAAATTTATCAACTCAAATGTTCACACAGTAACCATCGATGGTTGACTCAACCACTGATGGTCTACTCAACCATCAATGGTCACCTTGACCTCTAATAGTCACCTTAATCATTGATGGTCACCCAAACTATCAATGGTCACTGTGGTAGTGAAAACTAGCAAGATAATTCCACCTACCTACACCTAATCAAATTTGATTTTTCATGTTCCTGGTTGTTCATTAACCCCTTTCTAATTTTTTTAAGCATACCCTAACCTTATACCACTATTATTAATTATTTTACAACTAATTTAATCATTTCTAGCATATTTCTTAAAAATCACTCTTGTATTCAACTTTAGTACCTTTTGATTTATTGATGTAATTACCTTTCTTTTCTATTTATAAACTCAATTGTTTAAAACATGTGGATTGATAGCCCCTAAGGAAGATCTCACTTTTGTGACCTAGTCATCACTAAGAAATCCACTCAACTATCTATCTAATGAATAAGTTTGTTTAGTGCTTTATTATCTATAGGTCATCCTCCCAAGCCAAAGAGGAGATCTTCACAATCTTCTAATTTAATGCATGCACTATTTTGATTCAATATGTGCACTATCAATCAAAATTTTTAGCCATACCCATACTTACATTCTTATTTTCCTTTTATCCATAATAAACAATAATGTCACTAAAACACAAATGACCATCATACTTTTACCATAAATGAAACAAATCATACAAACTAGTCTCTAAGATTTTAATGGCTTCTAACATGAGTATTTCAATATAGAGGCAAGATATGAATAGTAACACAATGAAAATGAACTAGAGGGAAAATTACACACTCTAAGGACAATTGTACACTTGAAAATCTTTACACACTACACTACACTCTATATGACCTATTAGACTAAGAAATCTTTATTAAACATGAAATGATAAGGGAAGGAAGGATACATAATTATCACTTCTCATCACCATACATTACTTATAGAATTATAAAATTGTTTAAAACTTAGAAATAGACTTATATTAATGATCAAAGGCAAAATATAACATCAATCTAGCAAGGATTCACCATACATGGTGTGGTACCATTTTACAATAGATAAAGAGCTATATTTATAGAAGGAATATAACAAGAGAAAGGGAGCCTTAACATTGAAAAGGGGAATCAATCAGTTCAAATTTTTGAACCATAGTTACAACTGCTTCTACAAATTATACTCCTTTAGACCATTTGATTGATCTGGGTCACTTCAAGTGGTTACAAAGTTATAATATTCCCTCCTTGATCTTCCTTGATGATTATGATGGTGGGATCAAGTTTTACTGAGATGGTTTTCAACATCAATGTAGTTAGAATAATTAGATCAATCTATTAGGGTTTTTCCTAGTGTTAACTATTCTTCACTAGTTTGTCATGACATGTACAGTGGAGAGACGAGGTACCTTTTATGTAGTTGGTCTTGGAGATGAAACCATTGGAGCCTACGTGTATGCCTTCATAGCATCCATAAAAATGGAATCACTTGTTCCAACTAGAACATGCTCTAATTGGTCTCCATGATCATGGGTTTACTATATATGGAAAACAAATCTTAGACTATTGGTTTTCTTGTTAGGTCCAAATAAACTATGCACATGTCCTTCTAATAATGGTGAACATAGTTGTATAAATGAACCTATAAGTCATAAAAATGTCAAACCAAAGGTCCAAACTAAACTATAATGGTGGTCCTTTATATTCCTTATACATGATTGCATCACTTTGACCACTCCATGGCATTTGAACTAGCTTTAATGGCATTGGTATGACCATACAAAACCTTGTTACCCTTGGTCAAAAATGGCTTCTCAACATCTGCAAAAAAAACTTGGGCTTGCCTTTATTCTAATTGGCCATCAAAATATGACTTGAATTATTAACATATTGACTCATCTCACTCTATTTATTTCAATCTGTACAAATGTCCATGAGTTATTGATTCTCTACCGTTTGAATATGCTATTGACACTTATCATGCGCACATTTTATTTTGAGATTCACTAACCCCTTTGATATTCACTCACAATTAGATCTTAATGTATGATGAAATGTGGACCATTAGATAAATTGTGACCTAATGTTTGAACTTTAAAAACTAGTTTATAGAACTTAAAATTGATGTCTCATGGACTGCATTTGATGTCCCATAGAACATATTTGACATCCTGTAGATTGTCAAATTGAAACACAAATATATCTTTGTAGTGTATTTATTTTGATGTTATAAAAAAGATATTATGTTGTAGGTACAACTTCAAAGGGTTATAACTTGAAGTTCAAAAGTCATGGAGGCACCAAATTTTTAGATGTTCTTGATACTAAAAGGGATGAACCCATTTGATCAGCTAGTCATAGGATATTTATAAGTGAGTATAAAACATGCTCAAGTTTATTGGTCCACTCATTCCTACATGACTTCCTAATAATGGTCTATTTAATTTGGCTAAGTATGGGAAACTTAGTGAAATATGACTGAAGAAACAACTTTGAACATGCATAACTTCTACTGTGCTTTAGTGAATGATATAAAACTTAGTGCATAACAACTAGAGACCATGATAAACAAACCCATATGATAATTTTATCCTATAACTACTGAACATGTGATATATGGTGTTTTAAATATGTTCACTCAATTTTATTTGAGATCCTTGTAAATTGGCTAAGTATGGAAACTTAGTGGATTTTTATTGAGAGGCCAAATTTGGATCTTCATATATTATACTATGCTTAGGTAGATGACTTGGAATTTGGCACATCTATTATTGGGACTAATGTTAATAGACCTAAATGATCTATTCTCCTTGACTTATCCATATATGGAAATTATAATGTCAACAAAGTGTCTATTCATAATTTCTACCACTAGACCCAAGATGTCTAAATGAACACAATGAAGAACTAGATGAATATCAAGAGCTTCCTACATCATTCCAAGATCCCTTAACATCTCATAGGGTCTTTGTAATACTCTCTATCTATTCTTCTATTAGTAACCTCATCCATGGTCTAACTACATTAATCACCATGGAGACCTGCCACTTTCCTATATGACTCTAAAATAGTCCCTTAGACATTGAATGACACAAAATACCAAGCTAGACCATAGCTAAAATTTTTAATGGTATATGAAATGACATAAAATGAGATTCAACATACCTTATAACATAATAAAAATCCCCTATATAATAATCTAACTACAGGGGGGTTGATCCATTTTGGCCTATGGGGGAAAATGGTCGACATGTACCATACTATAGTTCTAGCTAGACCATTCATCACCTTCTTAGAGTAAGATATTGTTGATGGTGATTTAAATTTTTATTCACTCTTTGTATGAGCCTATATATATCATCATCATCATCATATCTAGAGTGTTATTATTAAAAATGAGTCAAGTATTATGAGGTGCACTATCATACTTATACAACATTTGTGGTATTCATAGAATGATAGTGCACCTCATAATACTTGACTCATTTCTAATCATAACACTCTAGAGATCATCATCATATCTAGAGTGTTATGATTAAAAATTATTCAATTATTATGAAGTGCACTATTATACTTATACAAAATTTGTGGTACTCATAGTAGGGTATATATATTATAGACATAGTTATTAGTGGTTTCAATGGTCATGTTTAAATCTCCATCATGGATATTATACATCCACTATAGGCTGGACCAGCACATGTGACCACTAGACATTTAGTAGTACCTAGTGCATGTGTATTTGTCATGTTACTAGATAAGACATGAATATAATAACTATAATCCATCCCATCTAGAGTAAATAGATGCCTAAAAGATATGCATGCAAATAAGGTGGTCATAGTTGAGGGTATTCCATATGAGTATCCTCTACCTACCCCACATGAAATTACATTATAATTATCAGTTATAGAATAGTTACTAGTTGTAACATAGTTACCAACTACAACATGATTACTAGTTATAACACAATTACCAGTTACATATCTGATCATAATTACTATCAGTACACCATAGAGTTTAGTAGAGCCACTAGTGCAGGTGAAGTCTACTCCTATAGTATTTCTACATACACACACTATACCATAGTGACCATTAGTAGAGATATACCTACATCATAGATATGTTGTATATTCTATAGGGCCTCCCTCTACTCATTTTTTACCAAGACCAATCTTATTGATTTATTGTGGTTCTCAATAGAGGGCATGTATTCCATCTATAAAATCTTATACAAGATGGGTCCCTAGGACCCCTACATGTCACAATACACCACCATTAGTGTCACATATTCTTAGCATCACTCCACAGGTAGGGCTAGATATAGATCACTTAGTGAAAAAAATTATGGGACCATAGTTTCCCTTTCATAAATCATGTATGATCACTATTAATTTATTTGACACATTCCACATTGATAGTGAGTCTCCCATGAGACTCATCAATTAGTATTGTTCCTCCCTTCTTATACATACTTTCCTTATCTTTTTATCTTTAAACATATTTCATTTTCATGTTGCATGTGCATATCTTATATCTAAAAAATACAAAATCCATATAAAATGTCAAAAACACAAAAAACATTCACATATTTAATCAAAAAACATAAAATTATAGATTATATGCATTGTTATGTTTACATTTCTTATATTTTCATGACACTAAATATGATAGATATCTTAGTATAGTTGGTTTTATCATATATACATTTTTTACTTGTTCTTATTGAGTGCTTGTAGATTGCCTATAGGACTCAGTTCCACTACAATAATCTAGATTTACTATTATCTTCCCACTAGGGGCATATACACTAATATATAGGTTCTGACACATTCACCAACTTGGGGACACCCTATACATAATTTTTATTACCAAGTTCTATCTTTATATACTCTACATCAAAGTTTTAATAGTGTTATAACTTGATATTGATCATGATATACTTATATTTTTGCCAAATACTACTACTTTAGACTCAACATATGTACATCCTCACTCTTACATAGATTTGTATTACATATGCATGCATACTTTCATTATTAACTTCCTTAGTTTAGATTTAATTATATCTCTATGCTTTTTCTAGTAGAAGGCATTTGAATATGCCATTTCTCTTTGGATCTATGTCACTTATTTCTATTATATGTATGCTTTAGACATGTGCCCTTATCCTTGTGTATTCTTTCCTAGTTGTGTATGTGGACATTTGAAAATGTCCTTCTATGTGGATCTAATACAAATTAATTTTTTCTTGTGTATGTGGATAATTGAACATGTCATTATATGTCTTTTCTATCATATTTAGTGGCATGTACCCATGTCCCTTGTATTGTGTTTGTTAGGCCTACTTTTTGTTCATCATGTGTGTTGTACGTGTGTTTTATTGTATGTGTCATGGCCATGACACTTGTCTCTTGCTTGTTACAAACTCTAGTTTTATATGACATAAGGTACCTCATGCATTTACCTTTCCTACTTGGGTGCCTTGATGGACATCATGCCCCATCCCCCTAGGTAGCTACTCGATTTTACTCATATTTTTTGTTACATATATTGTTATATCTATCTTTACACCCTTGTGAATGATATACATGACATACATCATACATTAAATATTTATGCTCACATTATCTTAATTTTTGATGTTATGTGTACACATTATATTGGATTATTATGCAATTATCATATATGCTCTGGCTAACGCACATCTTACAAAGATTTTTCTTTTGAGGAAAATTCTTGCATGGGTTCAAAAACTCCCCTTAGAAGAAGGGCCATTCATATGGGTTTTTCATAGAGATTAGAATATTATAATTAATTCATAGTATTTTTTTAGAACACAGGTTCAAATTAAAAAAAATCAAACTTAGGTAAACATAATGAGAAAATAGTAACATAACGATCAACATAATTACACAAAAACTAGAGAAAGGCACTAACACACAAATTAGGACACTAGTACCATATATCCAATAATGGAGATATTGTACAAGATATGGTGTCACTATCTAATTTCCTTAGTTACATAAATATTAGATTGTCTAGAAAAGTATAACTCATAAAATACATGTTTGTATAAGTTTGCATAGGTTCAATTACAAATTTATTTATTTTGCCCAATTTTACTTAGATTCATACAAGATTAGATTATATTCTTACTATTTTTTCTATATTTTGGGAATAATACATGGCATGGCCATTCTCGTATTCAGTACAAATACTCAAATATAGATTATTAAAACTCAATCCAAAATCTATATGCCTGGATATCAAATTTTTGGGGCATATGCACAACACATTATTTTTATATGCTCAATTACACACCATTTGATTAGATGTAATGATAAATTCCATGTAATTTTATATGATATATACATCTAACATCATATTCTAGGTTACACACCAGTTTCATGCCTTACTCCATCTATAGTGGTTGGCATCTTGAGTCATTTTCCATTACATCATACTATTTTCAATTACATCATATTATTTCATTTTTAGATGCATCTACTACACATGAGCTGGAAATTATTGATTCATATCCTAGTTGAGGCCTTGATTCACCTACATGATAGGTTTGGACACACCATTAGTCCAATCCAATATATTCACAGGTCATGTTCCACCAAATAGGGGTGGGAAATGATGGAGTCAAAATTGGATTGAGTTCTTGAGCCTGACACACATGAATATTGAGTAATACATTAGTTTAATCAAATCTATTCATCGATTTATCACTATATATTGTGCACACATAGGTTACCACTAGGTTTATGCATTGGTTCATGTACCTAGTGAGGTGTATTCATTCCTTTCCTCTCTCTTATCCCTTTACTCAATTTCACTCATTTATTTGATTTTATATTTTATTTTCATATATATTAATTAATGACCAATTTATACACATTTCACTTAGAATACACACATTGGGGCATGATTCACATACTCAGACCCAACTTCATAGGATTCACCTCTTATGTAAGTCTAGGTATACTTATTTTTTCCTTTATCATAATCATTTTAATTTGATACACTTATAAAATAAATGGGAGGGGGGTGTAATCACCTAAACATGGTATTTGAGTTATAAGAATGCTACTTGATACTACCTATCCCTAGCTTATCCCTATACCTATTCTAGAGCCTATTATCACACTTATCTAGACTTCATCTTGGCCACAAGAATCCCTAGTCATCCTAAAGTATTCCTAGAACATCATTATTGCATCTTATTCCTTTGTGCCTAGTGTTCTACCACTTGGAAACTAGCACCATAATAGGAATATTATCTCCACATAGTGATAGAGTCCCAATAATGGTGTTAATGTCTTTTCCCTTCTTTTTTCAAAAACAAATATATTTTCAAATTTAAAACCTCCTAGGGTCAGCATAGATCTCTTTTAACACCCATATAAGTGTTATAATAGTATAAATACATGAATTTTAACCCTATAAATGCTTGATATAAATTAAATTAAAAATACACATTTAAATTTAGAATAAGTTGTGCATAATTAAGGTTATTAATCCCTATTCTACCCCACTTCTACATACTACCATCTACAACATTTTTAGCTTAGATTACCCAAATTTATAGTTGTAAACACATTCAAAACACTCAAATCCACTATCATACTAGTTTAAATTTCAATTAAACTAGAACTTAGGTTGGGATAACTACATTCAGCTTGATCCCTCCTTATTGTATTGGTATGTAGTCAACTCTCATCACAACAGGGTGTTGAAGATGTCCAACCTACCTCACTAACAAATAAACTTTTTAGCTAATACCAATTAGATGCAACAATAACATTTATCATTAGGGTTTGTTCAAAAATTTAGTCAAAATAAGAAATATATAGGATTTTAGATATCATTCACATAATAATATACCTCATAGATCCAGACACAAGTGCACCTAGAAGCTCAAAATAGACCCACATAAAGGACATTATTACCAATATAATGGCATTACCACCATATTTAATATAATGGTATTATTGTTCAATTAGGTCACTACTCTCTAGGAGGGGTTCTAACACTAGGATCCTATTTTTAACACTTAGACCAAATTCTACCTTATTTTCTATCCTCTAACTCATCTATCTCAGTTGTTTTTCAACTAAGTTCTTACTTGCACTATTAATTACTATTTTTAGAAAGATCAAAGCTAGTCAATTCTATAAAAAATTAATGGTTATATTTATTGCATATTATTACCCTAATTTATCATACTCAACTCTTTAACAAATATAGGATTTACATTCACTAAGTACCAAAAGGTTAAAATAGTTGATGAGACCATATAATGTCTCATTATATTAGTAAATAATACCATCTTTTTCATAAAGCATGTTTTATAATGGATTTAGACGTAGTTTTAATAACTTATGATTATTTATAATGAAATATGAGATATATATCTGATTTATTCTTTATGATTTATTACAATCTACATTGTTTCTATTTTTTGACAAGTTATTAGATAATAGATGACAAATGTTGTCTATACAAGTTTAAATTAGTCATAAATGTAAATAACAAAGTTTGAAAGTGTTAAAATACCAAATCAGGAACAACCTTGAAGTAGTTATGGATATCATCAATAAATCTAGAGTTTAATATGAATAAGCTTTAAAGATCATAGGTAGTTTCATATTAAAATATAAATAATATCAAAGCTTCTTCAATTGATTTTGAGATATATGGATTATTGATGCAAGATATTTTAAGGCATATAAATAAATTTTTATCAACCAAAAATAGGTATTAATTTTTGTATTGCTTTTTTTTTTGTTTTTACATGTAAATGTGTAAGGAAAAAATGGATATGTTATGGAAAAATGGAAAAAAGGTTCTTCATGAATATCTTTATATAAAGTAAAGAACTCCATTGATGATTGCTACCTATTTATATAAAGTATTTATATGAAATATATTTATAGTATTTAAACTAATATGAATATATCAAACATCAATTTGTTGGAGTAAATTAAACTGGCCAATATTATCATTTATTCTCTCTAACAAAATTAGAAGTTGTTGGGAAGAAAACAAGGTACTTATATTCTCTCCAACAAACTTGAAGATAGTGTATTAGTGAATATAACATTTACCAATATTTTCTCCTCTAATAATGAGGATTGTTGATATTCTTAAATTAATATAAGAAATGAATTTGTTAGTTTTTAATCCTATAATAAGAATCAATTTAAAAACTAATTTGTTAGGGCGTTGCCCTATAATAAGAATCAGTTGTAAACTAATTTGTTAAGTTGTTAAGATTATGAAATCAATTCTAAAACTTATTTGTTAAGTTGTTATTCTTAAAAAATAAGTTATTAAAAAATTATATTATAAATAAAACCTTCTCATTCATAGTTTTTAATATAATAAATTGCATAAATAATTATAAAGTTAGAATAAAATAAAATATTTGATCATTTTTAAAGTTTCTTATTTTTATTCCTTTTTCTAAGGGAAGAGTAAGGGCCCCTTCAACCTAAGGAACAATGTTTTTTGTATTTATGTTTTATATTTTTTTTCATTTCCAAATATTTATTTCATTTCTAGAGTATAAATTAACCTAAAAAATAATTGGATCTATACACCAATAACTATTTATTTCCTTTCATGAAATGTGCATTTTAATTGCTACAATTTCAATTCTACAAGCATGTTTACTTTAATACAAGTGACTTTACTTTTCTACAAGTGTGTTTACTTTCCTATAAGCATGTTTAACTCTATAATTCTAATTCATATAAGTGTGTTATTAATAAAATAACTATTACTTGATGTATTTTGTGCCCTATTGCATATAGCCTTCAGACATTATCCTTGTTTTGAATTGACATTGACTAGATTTAGTTGATTCAACAAAGAAGATTGATGACACTCTATCATTTCTAGCACCATTTTAGAGATGATCAGTGTTATTATGTAATTATAAAAATTTGTTTTATTGTTAATATTAATATTTAATTTTCCAATGGATTGAAGTCCCTTTATTCACAAAAGACATAAGTCATCTAGAGTGAGAATGGATGACCTTTAGTAGTTAAATAAATATAAACATGATATGAACTATGACAATAGACATTAGTTTTAATTTATGTATATATATATATATATATATATATATATATATAATAGTTATTTTAGGATTCTTCCTTCACCTCTTCCTCTTTTTCCTTTTTCTATTTTGTAGTAAAATATTTAGTTAAATTCACAAAGGAATTTCTTTTCTCCATATTTTGAAGTTAGTAAAATGCAATAGATATTATTCTATATAATAGATTTTCTATTACATTAAAAAGGTAGACTTACCATCCCCCCTAAAAAACCATTGGAAAAAAACTGTCTAAAATAAGCAATAGTTAAAAACCTTTTTTAGGGAGATATAACCATGAATGTTAATGTAAGGTGGATGAGAAATGTATATTTGATTTTTTTATGTCAAGATACTAAAAACTTCAAATCTATGACATATATGTTACAATAAGAAAAAAATATTCCTGCAATAAATTCTATAACATAGATAGAAGAATAAAGAGAAAACACATTTATTTCTCCTACTAGAACAATAAAATAGGATGTATATAAAATTAGCAACATGTATGACATAACCAAGCTTAAGTCTAGGAAAAAGGATGAAGACAAAGGATTTATGCCTACAACTTTAGTTTTTTAAAATGTTTAACCTATAAAAACCATCTATGACCTTGTTGATGAAAGAGGATTAAAAATAATTATCTCTCCATCTATTGATAGAAAAATGTTCATTGCAGATGAGTAAGAGATTATAATTGTAAAATTCCTATAAGGATAAATATTTAGAGATAAAAAAAATTGACCACTTTTTTGTTTTGGATATGTTGATTATGAAATTCAAATTTCCTATGAAAATAAGGCTAACATAAATAAATAGTTATGGATGTAAAAGGAATCATGGGAATGTTATTTGTTATTGAAAGAGAACCATGGATACCAAGTCAAAAATTTCATGTATGAATTTTATATTTTCATATAAATATGCATTCATACTTGGAAAAATATACCTCCAACATCTCAATATTTTAAAAATCATTTCCAATAACCACTCATCCAATCGTTGAAATACCAAGCATATTAATGATAGCCTCCACCCCACCATAAATATTATGTTGGCTATGGGCATTTCAAAAATAACCATCTCAACATTATCCTATATCATTTATCAATTAAAATTTATATTTTACACATATTTATTAATACACTAGCTTAACTAGTGTATAATAATGAAATGATAACTTTTCCACCTTTTGAATTCTATCCACACTCAATGATTGTAATAGGACCACACCCACAATAAACCACAATAATAGAACCAATATAAGGTAGTTAATAATGTCATAATAAATATTTAATTACTCATAAATGAACTAATCTCCAAGCCATATTTTTTCATAATAAAGGTTGTTTCATTATTTCTCAATTTCTAATTGTATGCATGATTGAATCAAATATACCTTAGTATAAACTTGGGAAATTATGAAATCAATATAACAGATGAAAGGTTTTAAAAACTCATGCTTTTGGAAAACATATTTTTCATAATAATATATTTACTCAAAATAACATTTGATACTTGAGTATAGTACACATATATTGTTGATCATATTTTTTTCACTCTTTTTGATTTCTTAAAACAACTTGGTTGAAATATACTCTTTCAAAAGTTTTTATTTAATTAGAAAAATAAAAATTAAATGGATTGGAGTGTATTTTGATTTAAGTTTAATAAAAATGAGTGTAAATATTAATTATGAATATGTTGATAAATATATTGTTGAGATTAATCACAAACATATAAGCAAGAAAATGTAGCTTAATCATCTTAGTGGCCTTAGAGTTGTCAAAAATATTTAAAACATTTATATGATAATCAATAAGTTTAAATATCACTTAAAATATAAATATTTTAAATAAAAATGGGATAATTTTATTCATAATTTTACACATGCATTGATTTTGGTATAGTTGGCTCACAAAAAAAGAAATTTATGAGTACAATTAGCTTTCTAGTTGATTTGAGTGTTGTAGAAGAATTAGAATTGCCACTTACTAATTTTTCATCATGTTATCATGTATTGAAATTTTTTTTAAAAAAAAATCAACAAATAAAAATTCTCAGACATTGTTGATAGTTATGGTTAGAAAACTAGCTTGTTGGCTAGCCATTAATTGATAATAGATCTTTGATTAGAAAACTAATAAATGGCTGATCAAGGGAAAAAAATAAGGGAGGTGAAAGTTTAAAACCAATAAATAGTAGATTTTCCAAAATAGTGATAAATTTTTACCTAATCAATATTTACTTTATGCTCTTTTTTATCATCAAATAACCTCAAATATATCAACACGAAGGAATAAAAAGATATCTGGGAATATCACTAAGGTATTTATTTTGTTATTTTATTTTTAAATATAGTAGTAATTTTTTAAAAATTAAAAATAGATCCACTTAATTAAATTATTGAGAAAATAAATCATTAAAAAAATAATAAAAAATGAGAAAAAAACATATCCCATGCACGAGGACACGCATAAATCTAAGTGTGGGAGAGAAAATAAGGAAAGAGTTGAAAACTAGTAAATTTTAGTGCTTTTCAACACTTAATAAATGCATTTCTAATTTTAAAATGCTTTTTTTTTTAAATATTTTTTATTTAAAAATTATATTTTTAACACAATAAATACATTGTTAAATTCAAAAGAATGTTCATTGGATTATTTAAATTCATCTTATATGGTTTTCAATAAGAGAAGGGATGAATTAATTAAATACTTGAAAAATGGAAGCCAATCTCTCTAACTAATTTTTTTAAATAAATAAAAATATAATAACTAAAATTATCATAGAAAGTGTGGATCAAAAGAAGGTATAAATATCCACTATTTCCCCATAATAGGCTAACATAATAAAATAAGCATACAAATATTGTGAAATATGTAAAATGTTATTTTTGGATAAAATAAGTGGGCTAGTTTATAAAAGGAACATGGGTGCAATAAATTGTTGAGAAAGATAAATCTATAGGGAGAATACATACATGAGTTTAAGTGTGGGAGAGATGATGACACCATAAAATGTCTCATTATATCAGTAAATAATACCATTTTATCTTTCATAAATCATATTTTATAGTGGAAATAGATGTATTTTTAAGAAATTGTGCTTATTTATAATTAAATATGGGATATATATACATATATATATATATATATATATATATATATATATATATATATATATATATAGTTTATTCTTGAAGAGTTATTGAGTCTACATTATTGTTATTTTTTTTACAAGTTCTTGGAGAATATATGCCAAATGTTGTTTATGCAGGATAAAATGAGTCATCCATGTAGATATAAAAATTTTAGGTGTTAAAATACCAATTCAATAACAACCTTGAAGTAACTATAAATATCATCGGTAACTCCAAATTTCCATATGAACTAGCTCTAGAGGTCATTAGTAGCTTCGAAGTCCCATATAAATCACCTCCAAGTTTCTTTAGTCTATTTTGAGATAGATGGAATATTGATAAAATATAATCTAATCTATATAAAAAATGTTATATCAACTAAAAAAATCTATTTTTTCTTATGTTGGTTTGTTTGTTGTTTTTTCATGTGAATGTGTAAGGATAAAATAGATAGGATGTAGAAAATTTGAAAAAATGGTAATTATGAATATGTTTAATCCAAAAATTGATTACATAGTTTTATTCATATCAAAAAAATAGACAAGTGAAAAAAATAATCATCTTGACCTGAGTTTGTATGTAAAAGTTATGCTCATTTGAAGTTGTCTCTAAAAAGCTTCATCCTGGCTCCGTAGATCACTAGTCATGGCTCCAAAGATCCATAATTTAGCTTTGAATATGAACATAATTAGATTTGAATATGCCTAAAATTTATTTTAGGGTCTAATAGATCAAATAAATAATGATATAATGTTTTGGAATAATTTTTATAGTATTTCTATATATAAATTCTATGAATAGAAACTTCCAAAAATAGACATCAATAGAAATCAACTACAAAGGTCTACAACTGTGGAAACATGAAAGAAAAGAGACACATAGATTATTATTAATTATTTATATGAATTATATTTATAATATTTTAAAAATATGTATTTTTAAATAACGAAAAGTATTTAAAGTATTTCAACTACTATGAATATCTCAAACATCAAGTTACTGAAAGAAACAAAATTGGTCAAGATTGTGATTGATTCTCTCCAACTTATAAGTTGTTGGAAAGGGAAAAAAACACCTGTATTATTTATAATAAGCAAGAAGAGAGTGGATTTGTAAATACAACATTTTAAAATGTTTTATCCTTGAATAATGAGGATTGTTGATATTATCCAAATAATGCAAGAGTTGAATTTGTTAGTTGTTTTTATCCTAGAATAATAATCAATTTTAAAAATAATTTGTTAGGTTGTTAACCTAGAATAAGAATTAGTTCTAAAATAATTTTTTAAGTTGTTAAAATTAGGAAATCAGTTTTAAAAACTATTTATTATGTTATTGTTTTTTATTATTGGTAAAAAATGGTTTTATAAGGGGACCCTACCCTTTATAAAAGAGGCTTTCAGGAGAGGATAATAAGCCATATAAGACAATAAAGCCTATAGATAGTAAAAAAATAGTAATAAAATATTAGAAAAGGACAAAAATAATAAAAAATAACAAACCAATGACACCCTAATATCTAGGGCATTTCTAGCCCTTAACAAACTCATTCCAATTATCGTTAATTTGATTCATGTGATTTTACATTGACATAAAAGTGGTAGAATCCTCTTGAAGAGATTTGATTTTATTTATTTAGTTAGAAATGTTAGTCCCAAAATCATTTTTCTTCCTTTTGTAATGGTGAAAGTCAATCCCTCCATGTTATGCATGCAATTCTGAGTAGAAATCCTACTGAAGTTGATGAGGTGGAGGATGTTCTACTTAAGAGTTTCATTCTCAATATTAATTCTCTAGATATCCTCTTTGATATATTAATTTTCAATCTTGAATCTTTTCATCTTCTCTTTCAAAATCATATCTTTTATCCTAAGCATTTCATCCTTAGTGTTATAGATTCCATCATCTAGGTTTAGCTTGTTGATAGTGTTTTTTATCTTCGAGTGGTCCTTCATTAACCACCTAAGGAAGGTTTTGTGAAGTTTGATTTCTTCCATAATATTATCTAGCTTGTTCTATTTTTTTATAGAGTGCATAAATGAAATAATGTTAGGATGAGAGTTAACCTTTAGGGGAGTTTCCTACTATTTAAATGTAACATCATCATGCATAAGATTATCCTTGCCCTTAATTTATGTATTTGATTCAGCCTTAAATTTATCAATAGGCTCAGTAGATTTAGTAGGGGCAATGTCAAGAGAGATAATGAGAGTATCAGTCATGACTTTGGAGGAATCTTTAAGATCATATGGATCTCCAATAGACATGGGAGGTCTCTCAAGTTGTTTAGAAGTGATGTATTGCAAAGTTTTAGATAATATTATAAGCTTTCAAGTCAAAGCATCCTTAAAAACATCAATTTTTGAGAAAGGGCTATGAAAAGGGGCATGATGGAGGGCATCAAACAATCTATAAAATAAGAAGATAACATATTGATGTAAGGGAACTTTATTTTTACCTTTTTTAAAGTCAATGATCAAATATTCTAAGTGGAGAATAAAAAAGGGAAGAATAACAAGGATTTTATGTCTAAAATAGTTGATCAAGGGGAAATTATAAAAATGAACAACTTTGAATTTTATTTATAAAGTCATGTACCTCATGATTTGTTCAAAAACTTGCTCAACGTGTCGAGGAAGATTAGTTATAAGGTAACCTCCTTAGAAATATGTTAGCTTCTCAATCTCATTTAAAAATTTTGTGACTTACAAATTATGATCAAAATTTGTCTTAGTGTACTTTTCATATTTAATCTTGAGACCTATGACCTTGGCAATTAAGTCCTCCAACACTTCAACTATGATGTTGTTCATTTCCACCATTCTATCCCTCCATATTTTGGAAATTTTATTTGAGAGATAATGATTGTGTCATTCAATTATGTTTATTAAATTTTTTAAACTCCCTATATACATGATTTTACATACTTATTTATTAAATATAATTATATCATCCAACTAGTGTTCCACTCTATTTTATTACCTACTTGTGAGGATAGAAAGAGAGTAACAATTAACAGGGTCAAGTGTATTAAAATAAGATATAAATGGAATAATTTGAAAATATAATTAAGGAGTATACTTTAAGTTTCATGATTGACTTAGAACATATTAAAAAAACCGAAGTACCAAAAATTATTATTAAATTAATTTAATAATAAAATGTTTCGTAAGACAAAGCCTTTCTTACTTGCCAAAAGGGAATTATCAACTAGAAGCATTAAGTTATTAATTATTAGGTAACCTTCACTCTATAAAAATGATTTATTTTACATAATTATGAATAATATCTTCACTACCCTATCTTTTGAAGTTCTTAGTCACAACACCCCTATTAGCTAAGATATCAACCAAGCAATTGCCTTATCTATAGGTTTGTTGGAAGATCACTTCTTTCAAAGATTTAATTTTTTTGAGGATTTATTATATGATGTAATTTATACTCCATCTTGATTTTTTGGATTTGATTTGGTAGTTAATAATTTTAAGGTAATCACCCTCAACTATTAGATTATTGATTCCTAGATCTTTGGCTAGGTAAACACCCTAGAGAGCTGAGTGTGCTTCCATGAAGTGATTAGTTTTTAGTCCCATAATTCCATTAAAATCATCCAATAACTCTCTATTATTTTTTTATAAATATCCCTCCTCATCTTGATGGTCTAGGAATGCCTTTGGAGGCTCTGTCAAATTTAAGTTTAAGCCAACCAGTTGGAGGGGGTTGCCATTTAACATTTTTCCTAGACTCTCTATTAGGGTCTTTAGGTGGATGGGACTAATTATTTTATTATTATTAAACAATAAGTTATTGAATTATTTGTATTATAAATATAACATTATCATTCATACTTTTTAGTATAATAAATTATACAAATAATTGTAAATTTTTAAGAAAGATTGAATAAAGGATTTAAGAATTTATAAAGTTTATTGTTTTTAATCCTTTTTTCTAAGGAAAGAGTAAGGATCCACTCAACCTAAGTAATAAGGTTAGTTTGTATTTATTTTTTTAGCCTATTCCTAGAGATCAAAATTCCATTGTTGATTCTCTTGCCTCTTTTGCATCTCTCTTTCATCCACACCAAGTCCTTTTCAATCCTACTTTACTTAAACAAATAAGAAAATCTCCATCCTTTACTCAGCCACCAGATTTACTTATTTAAAACATCAAGGTTTTTATAATTTGATAAATCCCATGGTATCATGACATCATTAAATTTATAGAATATCAAAATTATCCTCCAAACTTAGACTCTCTTGAAAAATCATGTATTCATAAACAAGCTTTAAAACATGTATTTTGACATAACATCCTTTATTATTGCAATATTGAAGGTACCTTACTCCATTGTGTTATGAAATATGAGGTCCCTCCTCTTATTATAAAATCACATGGGGGCATTTTTGGTGGCCACTATAGTATACTTTCTATAGCCTATAAATGCCTACATATGGGTTACTTTTGGCCTGCTCTTGAAAATTATGCAATTGAATATGCTAAAAAGTGTAATCATTATCAGCTTTATAATGATCAAATCCATTCACCTCATATAAATTAAAACTATAAAATATCATTGGCCATTTAAACATGTGTATTTTATCTCATTGGTAAACTACCTCATGCCTAAGATGGGCATGTATTTATCATCACTGCTACCAAATATTTTACCAAGTGGATAGAAGCCATGCATCTTGTTAACATCACTAGTCCTACCATTTAAAAATTTATTATTAATAAAATCATTTATTTATTTGGTTTTCCCCATGCCATAATTTTAGACAATGGTGGTAATTTAAAAAATAAACATGTTAACCAACTTTGTAATAAATTCAAGATTATTCACAAATTTTTGACACCTTATCGTCCACAATGTAATGGCCAAGATGAGCCACTAATAAAATTCTAAAAAAAATTATCCAAAAGATAATTCATGAAACCTACATATATTTACATCTTCATCTTTACCCTAAACTTTGTGCCTACCAAACTAGCATACACACTGCAACTAGGGCAATTTCATTCTCCCTAGTTTATGGTTCTGAGTCAGTTCTTCCTTTGGAAGTTGAGCTTCCCTCTCTTAATATATCTCTTTATGGCATTATTATTGATGAATAATTACATGAATATCATATTAATTTCCTTGATCTACTTGATGAAAATCATCTTTTTGACTTACAACATAACCACCAATAAAAGGCTCACATTGCTCGACAACATAACAAACATGTTAAACTTCACACATTTAATGTTGGTGATCTTGTCCTTAAATTAGACTAAACCCATGAAAAATAAGGTAAATACACACAAAAATGGTGGGGCCCATATTTAGTTAAAGATATTCTTGGTCTAATAACCTACCATCTTCAAACCAATGAAGGCCATGTTTTCAAAGAGCCCACCAATGCACAATTCCTTTAAAAGTACTTCACCTAAACATTTGCTTATTTTCGTGATTTCCATCTACATATCTCTAACATTTTTTTAGGTTACTTTCATGGGTCTCTCCCTCTATAGAAAGTTAATTCCTTTCAAAAACCTTTAGTCATCTCTTTTGGTCTTTTGGTTTCTTGATGTACCATAGTCTTCTTTATCTTCTGGCATTTTTTCTTTTTGACACCCCTTGGATTTTTATTTTATGAGTTACAATATAAGAACATGGATAGAACCTGAAATTCCTCAAAAAATTAACATCTTTTTTATTATCTCACTTTATCTTTCACTTTCTTGTTGGCACCCCTTGGGTTTCTCTTTTATGAAGTTATAGTGTAAGAATGAAGGTAGGACCGGATCCTCCTCATAAAATTATAATATTTTCATCCTTTTAAATCCTTGTTTTCAAACTTTATATTTTGTTTCTTTTTTTAGATGGAATTTGTACAAACAATCTATGTTAGCATGTTTTCCTCCATTTACCTCATCCTTATGATAAGGAATTACACTTTACTATCATTGTATCCCTTTTTTCCCTTTGTCACATTTTTTATAATTTTAATTAATTTAAATTGTTTCATATGTCACTCTTCTTAATTTACCATTCCTTTCACTCTTCATTAGATAAAACAAGTTCAATTTAAAGATAAAACTTTTATTTCACCTAGATCTATGAGACTCTTATACTTGTAGACACAATAAAATTGCACACTTACAGTTTTTGATGATTAAATGCCTCAGGACCCCTAAAGACCCCATAAACATTATTAACCCTTAAAAACCCCATTTTAACATAACCAAATCACCATTCTCCTATTCACATAATAATATTCAAAAATACTATTTGAATGTACTATTCATTATCACTATTCATGATGACATAGCATGTGACATGACAAGTGATATGGAATGTGACATGGAAGATTATTTGGGAGGTGATATAGAAAGTGACATGGCTTAGAAGTGAGGTGTCTTGATGTGGGACATCATACCCCACCTGGGACCCTTTCACAAGGTGTTTAATAACCTCATTTAAGCATCACAAGGGTAACTACTTAAAATATGGAAAATTTAGCCTTAATGGGCCATCATTAAACATGTATTTTTCCTTCAAACATTAAATTGGAATTCAAAATGAGATACCTACCTCTTTAGTGCCTAGAAAAAGGCAAAGGGCACCCATTTTTTGACTTTTTAATTCAAATGAGAGACCCATGATCAAGGTGGGAATCCCATGAACCTCATATTTTTACTCATTCATGCACCACATGAAAAATTATGCCACATTTTTTGTGCCATCTCTTTAATTTCATGGATGAAGATAAGAAAGTGTGGTGAACAGTCTTTAGCCTCATTTAGACCCATGTGCATAATTACCATTCAAAATTGGATTCATGTGCAATGTGGGAGACACAAAAACTAAAATGGGAGACCCATGATCAATTTGGGAATCACAAAAGCCTCTTATTTTGACTTATTCATGAACCACATAGAAAATGGTGCCATACTTATACTATTCCCTCTTTTGGCATGATTCTTCACAATAAATGCTATAAATACCCCCCTTTCCTTCACCCAAAGTTAAGTTGGATGTAAGTCATTAGTAATTAAAATATTTTTTTAGGTATTTTAAGGAGGTCATAATTTTATATTTCATACACATCTTGGAGGAAAATAATTCAAAACAATAAATCTCTGCCAAAATTGCCTCAAGACATCTTCAACAACATCATCAACAACAACAACATTCTTCTTCAAGCTTGGAAGGTAACATTTGATTTTGTTTCTTCAATTGTATCTTATAATCCCCTTGGATTTTTAATCTCTTCATCCCCACTTATCCATTTTCTCCCTTTGTCATTTCATTATCTCAATCCATTTACTCCCTTTCCCTCTTTTATCCATTCATGCCTTTTCCACTTTTACCCTCCTTATCCTCTTCCCCTTTTGATATCTTAACTACTTACCTTCTTACCTCATCAACAATTCACCAAATTATCCCATATAAACATTTAACTTTTTATTTCCTTAACCATTTATCAACCAACCAAACCACCTTTCTTTAATCCCTTATTAAAATTTCAAACCAAAACCATAGCCTTGTCTTGACTAATTTTTAGCATTAGTTGCTCTATTTAGTCATTATTTTAAAAGCACTTATCTTTCTTGTATTAATTTAGTTATTTTATATTATTTAATTTTATTTATTGAATTTTTTAAATGCAAGTATATTTATTTTTTATTCAAAAACTTAAGTGTTAAAGCAGGTGGATTGATAGACTCCTAGAAAGTTTTTGTTTCTAGGATCTAGCTCACGCTAGTCATTCCACCCAACTACTTTTTTAACCAACATGTTTTATGGTAGTGATTTTTTTTTTAAGTTAATTCTTCCCTAGCCAAGGAGGATTTATCACAAAGTTTAAATTCAATAAGTTCTCATTCAACATGTATTCTTCTAAGCACCCTTCTTAACTAGTTTCTTCTTTTCACACTTAATAAAAAGTAAAAATTAGATATAAACATTTTGGCACGCTCGATGGGACCCTTGAGTTTTATTTTGTTATTATATGTTTGAGGAAATTTATAATTTAATTATTTAAATTCCTTTAGTTTAATTATTATAAAATTAAGCTTCTTTCTTTACAAAAAGAAAAAGAAAAAAATAGTTGCATTTTTTAGAAAATTAAATTTTCTTGCATTTATAAAAAGAAAAAAAAGATCATTCATCCTAAGATTAGGATTGAATTTTCATGTTGAATTTAGGTGAATTTTATTTTTTCTTGTCTTCATTCAAATTAAAAAAATTGGTTAAAACTAAGTGCATCCATTGACTGCTTATTTGATTTTAGCTCACCTAGTTTAATTAAAAGTATTATGAATTAATCATAATTCACAAATGTTACACAAACCAAACCACTTTCACAAAAAACATAAAAACACACTTTAAATAAGGCCTAAATAGGATTTTATAACCTATAATATCACCTTACCCTTTCCCAATTATCTTACTTGGATTTAATCACCAAGGGGATAACCAACTGATTTCTCTAGCTGAGTATAAACTCTATAAATCAGTACATATTGGCTAAGCACCCACACTAGCTATGGGATTGTGGTGTAAGGGGAGCAAGCCACATGTACTAGGACACATACTTAGACCAATACATACTTTTTTTGAGTGCCTAAACATGACCTAAAACCAAACTTAGACTACCTTGTTTAGGACTTATTCAAGCCAATTTCCTCTTCACACTTTTCTAAGGCATAAGCCAAAAGAGAGATTAAAAAGAATCCTAGGATTTAACAATATCTTAGTGAATGCATTGTTTTCCTTGAGTCTTTTTATTTATATTTGTTTTACGTGTGAGAATGTATCATCCTTTTCTTATCTTCTTGTATGGTTCTCAATTGTCAACAAAAAAAAGACCTCAAGGAACAAAACCCACCACCAAATCAACCATCACCAACTTCCACCTTTTCATCCATAAAAAACATTTTTAAACCTATATAATATATTCACTCTCTAAGAAGTCTAATTAGTTAGTCCTAGGAGATACAAATTTTTCCACTTTCCTAAACTATAATCATGTAGCCTTACAATGCTACCTAAGAACATCTTACTAAATCTTAGTTTCAACCCCACCCATAGATCTGCCTTATGGCATGCCTTTCCACCTCATGGGCAGTACATCCACTACCACAAGAACTACTCAACCTTTAGTTTCCCAAATTTTATCATCAACCAACAACTCCTTTAAAACTAACCCACTAACCCAAACTACCACTTCCCTTATACCTCTTACTAATCACTACCTCATAATAGGAGTGCCTACCTATAGCACTACCCATATTCCTATAGTTACCTCCTATCCATAAAAAAATATTTCACTTATAATATTTTTTTAGTTTCCACATCCTTTATGTTACCACTAATTATCACAAGAGTCATCACCCTTCCATCGACCACTAACCCAACCACCACTCCGACCCAACACACAACCTTTAGCTATCTTCATAACCCATAAAGGCATATGCCCTCTATCTAACCACCCACATCTACCAAAAAATTAACATACACATACCAATATATATCTTCCATACAACCTATAAATACCACATACCTATACATGGAGTCATCCCAACTATCTACTAGCTATTCACACATTGCCCAACCTCAACAAAACATACTATATAACTACGCATCCTAATAACCTTAAGAAGATTTCATAAATTTGATCATGGACAATATTACTACCTTTGAGTCATCCATATCTAAATCCAATAATATCTTATCCTATGATTAAATTTTCAATGATCCTATTCACCCTTTGGTCCCCATCAGACCTTATCCAACCTAGTGAGAACTTCTAAAATTTACCAAGTTTAACAGTAAATAAGACTGTCAACAATATTTAAGAGAATTTAGGAATTCATACTACTTGATTACCCATGATGATACTCTTCTCCTCCATACCTTTTATGTGTCATTATCTAGACCAGCATTGGATTGGTATAATTCTTTACCCAAACATTCCATCCTCTCTTTCACCTAATTAGCCCAAAACTTCTTGGATCATTTTTTGATCAATATATCCAAGAAAGTTTCTATTACTAACCTCTAGTTTATTCAATAATTTGAAGATGAATCTATTGAAAATTTTATGGCTCATTGGAGGAGCCTAATCAACCAAATTTAGTTTTCATTTCCTCAACTTCAGATTATAGAGCTCTTTGCTTGGACATGTGCAAAACATGTTTCATCCACATTACATGTCTAAAGCTTTTGGACCTTTGATGAATATTTCACCATGTCTCAAAAACTAGATAATAGATCCATTGATGAAGGAAGGTTAAATTTGAACAAAAACTCAACTTACAAACCCAATGAGCCCTTTTCTTTGAAACCAAACAACCAAACCAATCCCAACACTAAAAACAAAGTAACTGCCAATGCCATTGTCCTCAAAGCCATACCACCACTATCTACCAACTAATAGAACCCAAATAACCAAACCTCTAACTCCTCTAATTATTCAAAACAAAACCAAAGGAACCAAACTTGGAAGAATAATAATAATCAATTAACTCCACTTGGGAGCCCTACCCTTCTATTTTGGAAAAATTACTAAAAGCCAATATCATCTAATTTCCACCAATTAAACCACCCCAATAGTTTGATGCTTCTTACCCCATATCGGGTTGGTATAATGAAACTATCCATTGTGCCTTTCACTAAGTCATAATATATGTCATTAATATGTGTAACACATTCAAATACCTTGTCCAATCCCTCATTAACATGGGGGAGCTTATGTTGGATAATCCCAATGCACTACCGAACTAGGCCCTTGACATATTTTGCAAGCCTTTTCCTAATCATTCTCTTTCTACCCCTTACCATGAGAATAGACTAGACCCATATAATGAATAACGTAATAATAATGTGGTTATTTATGAACCCACTGTTTAAGAAAACATTACCTTCCCCACCTCTTTTCCCATTCCCCTAATGGAAGAAAAAACTACCTTCTATTCCTTTAAACACCCAAACAAGGAATCCACCATACCCACACCTCCATTGGAGGATACCACACCTACCTCCCCTATCGTATAACCATCAACCCCTCTTTGGAAGCTATCTCACAAGAGAAGATGAATTCATCCACCCAATCTCCTATTTTGGAACCTTCTATTAGAGGTCAAGAAAAAGGTAAGGGAACCAAACTAGAACTTCTAACCTCTTCTTTGGTAAACCAACCTAGCCCTTATAAACCAACTAAAACCTCAACTGAACCAATAAAAACCTCCTTCAAATTAATCAAACTTAAAACACATAAACCCACCAAGATAACTAAACTGACCAAATCCCATCCAAAACTAACAACTAAAACAACCAAAGAATTAAAACCACCAAAAATTATAGAACCATGAATTTTATCTCCCTTAACATTTCCCTCCATTTTAGGTCATAATCCCTCTACCTTAAACATGAAGTCCATCATTTTTACCAAAACCCCACCACCTTTATTGGTCACACCTTCATACTTACTTTCTAAGACACCTTTCCTCACTACACTAACAATTCCTAAGTTACCTACCTTTCCCTTATGTACCTCCATCTCATCAACCATATTACCTAAACCAAAACCATCAACCAAGCATACCACTTTACCCAAGACACCTACTACAAAATCTATGCCCACACAACCTTCTACTTTAACACCCAAAATAAAAATCACTAAACTTCTACCACCTTTAGCTAAATCTTACTTAACCAATCTTCAATGGTTATTTCAAACATCTTCCTTGAGCTTACCACCCATCAAACCATTTGAACCATTATGTATCACACCCTCTTGGTTCAATGATAACTTGATATGTGCATACCATAGGGTACCAAGACACGACACATAACATTGTAAAGTTCTCCAAGCACTTGTTCATAGCCTGTATGAAGATGATGATCTATTATCAAACAAACCTCATTCATCCTCATTGCCAATCCAACCACCAAATAAACCCATCCAATCTTTAGTCTCACCCAAAAGTAAAGAGGAGGAACCAAATCAACCACCCAATCTAAAAAAACCCCTTATCCATACTATTCACATTGTTACCTGATATTGAGCCCAATAAAAGGATCAAGGGAAGGCTAAGGCATCCATTCCTTAGACTTACCCCTCCTTAAACTCCCAAGAAAATAATACCCAACCATATCTATCTTCAAACAAACCTAATGTGTCTATCTTATGTGCCTCCCCATCTAACCCTCAATACCACAACCCATATAAAATATCCATCTAGAAATCTATCCTCAAGCAGCTTCACCAAACTCTAGTAAAAATGAGAATACATGAGTTAGTATCTACCTCTCCCCATCACCGCCAACTACTCATAGAATCCTTGAAATCCATCAAGGTCTAACCCAATAACCCTCAACCTCTAGCCACCTTTATTGGTGCCCTTTAAACTTGAAACCTTATCACCTTCAAAGATTCAAAAATACCTTTTATTCATCTATAGGACCTGATCCCCCCATCTTCATTATGACATACATTTATCAAACCCACATCAAAAGGGTGATGATTTATGGAAGATATATCATCAATATTATCTCCTCTTATGCCTATGACTAGCTATACTTACCCATGAACGTCATGTTTGAAAGCACAATGGTCCATCATTCTTTCAATGATACCATGGATACTACCTTGGGCACAATTGTCCTCCATATCTATGTAGGTACCCATACCATTCTAAAACTATTTTTATGTTTTAATTAGAATTCCAATAAAATTTTTTACTCAATCACCCTTGGATTCATGCCATGAGTTGCGTTCCTTCCACTTGACATCGATGTGTTAAATATAAGCATGAAAGGAAAGTTGTGACTAACTAGGCTAACCTTAGTCCTTTCACATCTTGAAATATGACATATCATCCTTATTACACCCTCCTTCCTCCTTAATCCACCTCATAACCATCTACTAATGACATAACCCCACCAACCAAAACCTATGACAATTCCAAACCAAATATTGATGATGTTTCTACTAGCTCATCTATCCTTTCTTCCTAGATTCCTATAGAGAACCCCATGTCAACCACATTCTAACATCTTTCCCTTAAGGAATATAGACTCTTAGCCTTAAATTCCTTTTCCACTCCTTACGAATATGGGAATCTTAGACATGACCCTAACATTGGAACCATCATCCCCTTTGGGCTCCCTAACCATAAAAAAAATTCATTTATGGGGGACTTGATCAGCCACTTATAGCCCCTACCACTACTTCATTTGTCCAACCATTTACCTCTAACTTTTCCTATCTTAACAAACTAGAGTTTGTTAAGTTGTATCTTCATAGATCTACTTGGAAAGGATTTAGCCTTAGTCATTATGAATAAGGACTTCATGAGTTACCCCATATCAAAACTTTACAACCTCATGATTCATTTGGCCTTAGGTATGAACCACCTAAAGAACCCATCAATTCACCCAATCCCATTGCCACCATAGAGAAAGATATCCCATCTCACCAACCAAACCACTTTCCCTATCTGAATATCCTAACATCATCCCCCTAACTTTTTTTTCTAATTAATACCTTTTGTTTTGGCCCTCTCATCTACCAAAAGGGTGGCAAAACTAAATTCCTTCCACTCATACACCCTAAAATGGTAGAGAATGATTATCTTACCATCAACACCATCCAACAACAATACGATGATTCCATTCTTACCTATCTTAGTGTAGGGGATTATTCTATCCATATATCCCTTTCTCCTAAGGCCTCAACTATGTCAAATGAATCCAACATGGATATCAATTTGGGCTCTTTGGACAATCTCTACATTACCAAATTAGGTTGATCACTGAATGCTATAGAACTTTGGAACTTATCCTCTTTCCTTCAAGACCATAGCATATAATTCACTTGGTCTTATAGTGATATGATTGGGTTTGACCCCACCATTGCTACCCATGACATAGTCACTCATCATGATGCCAAGCCCATTAGACAAAAACTTCAATGCATGCATTCTCACATAGCCCTTCTCATCAAAGAAGAGATTCAATGTCTCCTATCTATAAAATTCATTCAACCTATTGACTACCCCCAATTGATCTCAAATATTATACCTATCACCAAAGTCACTGGGGTTCTATGCATTTGTGTGGACTTTCATGACCTTAACCTCACCTACCCCAAAGATGACTTTCCTCTACCTAAGATTGAACATTTTATTGATCTTGCAGCCAACCATGAGATGTTATTTCTCATGGATGTGTTTTTGGGTTATAATTAGATCTTGATTGCTCCTAAATTTTATCATAAAACTACATTTACCACCCCTTAGGGAACTTTTTACTATAGACTCATGCCTTTCAAGTTAAATAATGCTAGTGTAACCTACTAATGTGTGATGACTTATATCTTCCATGATATCATCTATAAGATTGTAGAATATTATTTGGATGACCTTATTGGGAAATCCATACTCTAAAAAGATCACTTGACTATTCTTATAATCATATTTGAATGCCTGATTCATTATCATGTTCACCTTAATCCTAAAAAATCCATTTTTGGGGTCCTTTCAGGAATGTTTCTTGGCTTTATCATCTCTCTTCATAGAATCAAAGTAGAACCTGATAAAATCAGAGCAATTTTGGACATGCCTCCTTAAACTAACCTTAATTAGCTCCATATCCTATAATAAAAATTTCAATCCATTTGTCATTTCATTTCCCAACTTTTAGATTGGTGCCAACCTTTCCATCACCTTCTGAATAAGGATGTCTTTTTTAAATGGAATAACAATTATAAAAAGGCATTTTATTTACTCAAATAGTACCTTTTGTTACCACTTGTCCTCACCCCTCCTAAGGATAACACACCATTTTACCTATATATCTCTACCACTAACCATTCCCTAGGGGAAATGTTGGCTCACCAAGATGAACAACACAAATAACATGTTGTATACTACATTAGTCACACACTTGTAGAATATGAGACTCAATATACACATATCAAGAAACTATGCTTAGCATTGACCTTCATGGCCACCAAACTTACCACTACCTTCTTAACCATAAAACCTATATCATCACTAATACCAACCCACTTAATTACATTCACTCTAAACCATACCAAAATTAGTGTACGGATAAGTGGCTCATACTCCTAGCTAAATTCAACCTTGAATTCCTCTAGCAGAAGTCAATTAAGGGGTAGGTCATTTCCAACCAATTGGCTAAATATCCTTTACCAAACAACCAACCACCTCCTCTTACCTTCTAAATGAGTATATTGTGACTCTTATTCAAGAAGATGGCATAACCTACCAAATGGCCATGTTCTTCGATGGCTTGAAGTGCCAACAAAGAGGGGGTAGTGGATTTATTCTCATTCCCTTTAATGGAAAACCCTTTCCTCTCTCCTTAAAATTTGAATTTGAATGTACCAATAATATGGATGAGTATGAAGCCCTAGTGATATGTATTCAAACTACTCTAGCCTAGGGAATTAAGACAATCCATATCTTTGGTGATTCCTAGATCGTGTTTAACTAGGTTAATGAATCTTATCAATGTAAGAATGATGTCTTGAAAAAATATAAAATTTTAGTTGACAAACTCTTAACATCATTTGAACATTACCTATTCCAATCTATTCCTTGATTAACCAACAAATTTATGGATATGATTACTTATCTTACTTCCTAGATCCCTTCTTAGCCTTCCAATTCTAAAATCCTTATCACCATTCATCATCTTACCACTCCCTCTAATAGCCAATCTGATCTCCCTATCATTTTTAGTGTGGATGAATCCCCAACTAACATTTGGTATGACAAAACTCTTAACTACCTCAACATAGGCATCATTCCTCCCAACCTCTCTAGGAATGCTAGAAGAGCCTTTGTTCAGAGTACCTCTCATTACACCATACTATGAGGAATAATTTATAAATGTGGTTTTGATGGTCTCCTTCTTCATTGCCTACATAACCATGAAGCTTCCCATGCCATCAAGGAAACACATGATGGGATCTATGGGGGGACACTTTAGTAACCTAATGGTCATTAAATGTATCCTTCACCTTGGATACTATTGGCTCACCCTCAACCAAGACTATTATGATTATGTAAAAAAGTATGTTAAATGTCAACAGCATGCTAATTTACATCACACACTAGCCAATAGCCTCCAAGTAACTAAGGACTTTTGGCCTTTATCTCAATGGGGGATTAATCTCATTGGAGAAATTAACCCCCATCTCCATCATCACAGCCACTGAATATTTCACCAAATGGGTGGAAGTTATTCCTCTTATCTTGACCAAAGTAGAAAATATTATCGACTTTATCAACCATCATATCATTTACCACTTTGATGTTCCTCATAAGATCATCATCAATAATGGTAAATCCTTAAAAAATAAACAAGTACAAGGCTTATGTGATGCATTTGGAATCAATTTAAGATTTTATTCACCTTACCATCTAAAATCAAATGAATAGGTAGAAGCCTCTAATAAAACCCTCAACAAAATACTAACCAAAGTTATCAGTGCTTCAGGGTGGGATTGATATTTGCACATCCCATTCTCTTTATGGGCATACCGCACTAGCATTAAAACCTCTATAGGTGCTACCCCTTTCTCTCTAGTCTTTGGAGTAGAGGTAGTCTTGCCTCTTAAAGTCCAAATCCCCTCTCTTCACATATCTTTGCAAGAGATTATTTTGGAGGAATATTTTTGTCAATACCATTTAGCTCAACTTGAGCTACTTAATGAGCATTATTTAGCATCCCTCACCCACCTTCATATCTATCAAGAGAATATAAAACATGCTTATAAAAAGTACCTCAAACAATAGGAATTCAATATCAGAGACCTCATCCTAAAATAAAACCAACACATGACCAACATGGAGAAGAGTAAATGAGGCAAGTTTTTATTCAATTTTCTTGGACCTTACATCATTACCCATAATTATGGATTAGGAGCTTATCATTTGTCCTCTCTCAAAGGCTAACTAGAACCTGGGCCTCTTAATGCTTTGCATTTGGATCCATTTTTTTGCTAAAGAAGGATCAAGCTCACTCCTTTTGTCTAACTTAATCTCATCCCTTGATTATGAGATTTTAACCTTCACCTATCTTTCTACTCTCCTTTTGAGGTTAATTTATTACAACATAGAACCATGTGATTAACCCTCACAGTCATAGCCTAATCCTAAATGTGGGTACCATGGTTCTACCAATAGCATGGTTCTCATGGATACTTTTTATCTCTAACAAGATGGAATCCCATGGTCATTGTCTCTCAAAAACCACACCTTTTCATATCATTAACCTTGTGTTAAAATTTTTCCTTCATAAAGGTAAACCTCTTAACCTAATTAGACTTGTCTATGTCTAAAAACATTGCATCCAAAAATAATTTTGATACCAAAATACTACTTGGGTCAATATCGTAAGCATTATATATTGTTCCCCCAAAGGACAGCTACCCAAAAACAAAATAAAAATTACCAAATATAAGGTAGACTGCTCCCTTGAAGGATAGCTATCAAGATCAGTAAACAAATACAATAAGCTTAGATAATCCCTTGAAGGATGGCTAAGTTAACTTTTTCCAAAGTAAAGAAATTTCTTGGAATCTTCTCGCATTGATCAACTTCCCATATACAAAAAATGCAAAAGATCCACTATCACAATAAAATATAAAGCTATAATTGGATATTAAGTATCATAATAAGTTAGAATCCATAATCAACTTTCACATATAGAAATCTTGCATTGATCATTCAACATATAGCATATGACATAGACTTGTCTATTACCATTCTTAGGCCACCTATAGAAGGGGAAAACTAATTCACATGAGGTTATCATACATATCACCCATTACCCTTCACACCGCCTATCACCCATCTTCCCTTTAGACTATCTATAAATAAAGGGATTTAGAGATTACTTGACACTTTGTGATCAAAAAACCTTTTTGATCAACTCACGACCACTCATATACAATGTTTTAAGGGCTTATATTCATTAATCCAATCCCACTTTGGGTCTATTTATTTATTAAAAACAAAACATCATGCCCTATTCTTAGCTTAATGTGCTTGGTTGATGTTTTCATCATGACTTTTACCATCCAATATTTCAACAAAAATAATCAGTATTTTTACATTTAGTGAGATTATAACAGCCATAACCATAACAATCATAACCATAACCATAACATTCATAAGTATCCACATGACTTTCAACATGATAACATTTAACTAGTGACATCTAACACATTTTATACATGTTTACAACAAACTGTGTAATATTTTATTTAGGGTGTGAGGAGTCACACAACACATATAAAGTTATCAGACTATCCACACTACCCCTATATACATTATTTTCCTATATAATCACTAGACTAATTATTTGGTGACTCTATATTTGTGTTCACACATCCTTCTACTTGATTGCTCCCTAAACTAATAGTTGTAACATTACTTGTCTCAACAGTTGCTAAAAGGTGTTCTCTATTCTCCTCTTCCACATTCATCCCCACAGGGTGAGAATCATATTCCACTCTAGGTATTTCAACCTACTCACCTGTCACAACCATTACATCTATATGCTCTAGCTATTTTGGTTTCATAAACACCACTGGTTTTTAACTCAACACACATCCCCTTGGATAGTGAGGGTTTTACCCATAGATACGTTAATGGTCATGTTCTCTAACCTTACATCTTGCATAGTTAAATTCTCACCTTCTTCACTATTGTAGAGGTAAGAGTTCAGGCTTAATCTTAGGCCATGGTTGACTTTCCTCTTGTTGTTGATCTAATAGTACTTCCATTATCACCATTACATGTTGCAGTATTCAGTAGATCCATACATTCATCATATTGATTATTTTGGGATATAGGGGTTGTTAATTACCTCCACCATCATTCCCATTATTCACCATCTTCAACCTTGTTTAGTTATATGCACTCTCTATAACTTGTAAAACCAAATAACTCAATGATAGACATTCATCCTTATCATGATTTTTTAAAATAGAATACCTAACCATTCTTCCTCGCCAACATGATTCTCCATTCCACTAACTGGGAAGGCCATATGAAGTCATTGATTCCCTTGAACAATCTTCCCACTTGAAATGGTCATGTATGATTACCTTCTCATATGGACACATCACCCTCAATTTGATTTATCATCTTGATAAAGCCATTATGCATCATCATGATATCTTTTTGTTTCCCTTATTGTCCAATCCACATCGAATGTCTTTATTTTCTTTGTCATCTTGTGATCTTTATGGGCCTAGTGGTCATTTCCATCATTGTCACCTTTAACCTAGTTAACATAAATTGGCTTCCAACCATGGGATGATGTAATGATCACACCTTCAAAACTACCACTATTGTTGGTGGTGGTAACTCCCAAATGCTTGCCATTATAGAAGGTCCCCCATTTGATCCAACTATATAACCAATATCCTAGACCATGTAGCTCCATGCTACCAAGGCCTCTTCTAAGTGGAAACCCAAGTCATCTATTCTAAGGAATTAGGATAGAGGATGCAGACATGGCCACCTTTAATCTAACCTACCCATTTAATTCTTGGGTCAAACACAATCCATCTTCTATCACTCACCATGCTACCAGTTTTCTAACTCATAGAATCTACTTAGCTGTTAAAGAAATTTTTTGGAGGTCATCACTTCACTATTGCCCTTAAAAATTAACTCGTGCTGATGATGACCTTTTACTAACATGATTATGTAGATCCTGGTAGACACCCACCTCCTAAAACTTATCTCATAATGATAGATGTTTTCACTATAATTATACCCTCACATAATTTTAGAAGGTGCAACCTCCTTACAAAGGCAACTCTTCTTTAGATTATCTCCATATAAGGTCATTTATTATGCTTAGCATTGTGTTCCCTTCTAATTTATCCTACCTTGCCCATCTGTGTCTCTCATCCTACTAAATGTGGGATCATTATGGTAACTATTAACCAATCTACACCATGCACCTTACCATCACCCACACTAAAACCCAAAACCTCTATTTTATAAAACCTTCTCCATCATCCCAAACCAACCCATGTGGTCCATCAAATTTGGGTTTGCTAATTTGAGCACCATTTTCCAACCCTAGTTAAACTACATTGGCCTAATATCCATCAACTATGTAAGTGTTGCTTGACTTCTAAGGGTAGTTTAGCCACCAATAACTAATTACCCTCCCATTTTCCTTCTCATTAACTTATGTTACTAATAATGCCCTCTTACCTAGGGCATCCTATGTCATGAAAGCTTTGGATTCTTCCTAGAATCCTTATATTTTAACAACATCTAATAATTACTCTTCATTTTTCCCCCATTACTAGGAGAACTACATTGGCCTGAGGTCTTTTTGGACTATGTAGGTAGTGCTCAGCTCAGCCACATCCTTTACTTTATTTTCCCTTGTCACCTAATATCTTTTCCTCCACCCCTCCACCTATCTTCTCACCACCTCCCTCCATTCAACTTATCAATCTCTTTTAACCACTTTTCCAGCTTGTCAATCTCTTTTAACATAAGGATTGATAGCCTTCCTCATTAGCCCCTCTTATCTCCCATAAAGCCACCACCTACTCTACTTCATTGGCTCCCCTAAAAACTTTCCTTGTGCATGCTTCATGGCTTTCTTCTCCACCCACTTTTTGAATTTTTTGCTCTTCATCCACTTTTTACCAATCTTTCCCACTATCTCCTTTGTATTCTTTTTTTATCCTCATCATTTCCCCTTATCCTTGGAAATTTGTCACACCTTCTTTATCACTCTCATTTACTCACCAATTCCACATCATAGTGTGCATCTTGTAAGCTTTCTATTTCTTTTGTTACTACACTTTTTATTCAAGTGTACCACCATTCTCTATCAGTTCACCACTCTTCCCACTTTTCCCATTTTCCATTCTTCTTGTTTGTTTTATTTTCATCATTTCATCCTTTTTGTCTTCATTTTTTCCTCCACAACTAGTTTCTACCTAGGTATTTATCCTTTGAGAATCCTTCCATAATTTCCCCTTTTCTTCTTATCAGTTTTTACCTTTTGCCTTTCATATTCCCCTTTTCCTCTTTCCATCTCGGTACTCACTTGTCTTTTGCATCTTCGTGAGTATCCATACTTTATATCCCTACTTCAATTCTTCCTTTTTATTCTTATCATCCCTAATCTTCATCCTTTATCTTCATCTCATTCCCTTTTATTGTTTCCCACCATCCTCTCCCTTTTATCTATTTCATTTCATTTTTATCATCTTAAGGACATTATTTGTTCTTCTAGACCTTCTTTTTTCCTCCTATATATCCATGTCTAACTCCTTCCATCCTTCTCCACCTTTATCTTTATATGCAACCTCATTATTTTATTCACCTATCTCTTCATCCATATCCTAGTCCACCTTCACCTCATCCCTTATTAGTTCCTCTTTATTTTCTCTCATTCAACCTCTACCTTTTTCGAGTGTAGTCACTGTTTGTACTACTTCTACATACATCTCCTTGTCTGATTCCTCATATCCTCTATGACCTTGCTTTAATGCATGAAATATAGTTAGGTTCATTAATTTATGTGCATCCCTTTCTTACTTTTATGCTTTTGCATGTTGATCTTGGATCCTCATTTTTATCCCTCTCCATCTACTCCCTTCACCCTACCTATCACCTTTTTCCATTTAAAACCCTCTACCCATTTTGAGATTATATGATCACAACATATATCATGTTATAGCTATGAATGTATTCTATTTGACTTTTGTTTATTATGAGATATATAATGATACTATAACTCTAAAACACAATCAACCATGCCTATAATCTCATATGACCCAGAAGTGAGCATGATCACCACTAGCTATTAGGATGTAGATTCCTTCCCCATCTCCTTTGGTCTTACCTATTTTGAACCCCTTTTACTCTAACCTTCATAAATGTTAGAATTCAAACTTAAACCACCCTCAAATGGAATTTTTTGGGTACCTGTGTGTGGATGATAGCTATACTCTCTCATGTGACCTACCTCCCAACCAATAATTTTCTTTAATTCTCCCTGCCCGGCCTACATCTTCGTATGCACCATAATAACCCTAATCTTTAATTGCATTCCACCTAATAACCTTTTCTAGGAGTCACCTCTTCCACCAAACTATTTTCTTTCTTGGTTTCTTTTAGACATATTTATCCCACCTTCATTTTCGAATCCCCAATATCTTTATCTTCATACATTCTTCTCCTATTTTCCCTCTCAGTTTTATATTTATACCATTTATTTTCCTTCCTATTTCAACCTGCTCCCTCATTTAAGTAATATTATTATTATTCACCTCACTCCTTATTCCAAAACCCCTCAAAATCTCTCTTAATTACCTAAAAACTCAATGCTTACTTATTTTGGGGCCCCACTAGCTCTAGGGTCAATGGTTCAAATCTTTTCCATTTCTCATTTACCCACTCTACTACTTTGCTTCCTCTAATCAATAAATAATACCCTTCAATAGCCTATTAATGGCATTATTGTGGAGTTTGCACAATGCTAGCTTATTTGGATGGTGATGAAATAAATCATGAGGTCAATGTAGTAATTCAAGTAGTTCCAAATTTTATAAAGCTTGGTACATCATATTTCTTCCTTTTATTAATAAATGGTGGAAAAAATTTCATGTGTGAACCTACTTATCCATGACTAAAGATTTCTTTTACATAGTTTAAGCAATCATCTAATTACCTCCTAGGTAATCCCATCCACCATCTCTACCAAACCAATCAATAAACTTTTTGATAGCCATCTTTTCCACCATTTGGAGCTTCCTTTTATCTAACATCCTTCAACCAGACCTAATTACATGATACATCAAATTGGGGCAACCAAGTTAACTAATACTCCCCACCTAAGAAGAACTACATTAAGCCTGAAGTTAATTTTGGACATTATATCCATGGAACTATGTAGACAATATCCACTTGCCTAGTGTATATAGAGTCCACTCAACCACCCCATTTTAACCAACCAACCCACTTGCCTATGTTCACCTTGACATTGGTCATTTTTGACCCAACCTTTTTGCATGTTTTATGATGACCTTGCCTTGGTCCTTTTGACTTCACTGACTATGCCTACCAAGTTACACTTTTTATGCCCTACCTCATGTGTAACCAAACCATTTATATTGATTTGTAGGAGCACTTCCTACCTTGGATAGCTATGAACAACACTGACCTTGTCTAGATGACTTGATAGGCTAATTTTTTTTTAACTAAAAAGGGGTAAAAATTTATTGAAAATGAAACAAGAAACAAGGAGAATTACATAGTTTTATCTTGGTTAACAAGTTGAGCTAGCTTCTAAGAAAGATTTAGGGGAAGCATCGTATGATCAAAAATGTTGCAAGGCGGTCCATGCTTGGAGGCCCATTTGGCCAAACAATCAACTACCCCATTCCACTCACGGGGAATATGCATAAACAACACAGAATCTAAGGAGGTACATAGCTAGAGGATTTGTTAAACAACTAAAGTCAAGTGCCAATCCACAGTAGCAAAGTTATACTTATTCAATAAATTGACCACCACTTGCGAGTCTATCTCATAAATAATTCTGTGCCAGCCTTGTTGGCAACACTGTTACACTGTAACCAAGATAGTCTGAGCTTCCATGAGATTGTTAGTATGGCAGTCTTTGTAGATAGAGAAGACAAACTTAATATCACCTGAACTATCTCTCCCCACACCCCCAATGCTGGCTGCCCCAAGATTTCCCTAAGAAGAGCCATTGATGTTGACTTTAAGGACTTCAGTCGTAGGGGGCATCTAATGCCCTACACGATTGACAAGCTACAGGTACTGCTTAGTGCCATTCACCGAGTGCGTGTGGGGAGCAAAGGGAGTGCCATTGAGAGGGGTGAAAGAGAAGCGTGAATAGATATCATCATCCTCAGGGTTTAAATGACTAGCAATGTCACATTTAGCTTGAAGGGTCTCATGTAGAGAATTAATAATTTCCCCCCACATGAGCTTGAGTTCAAGGGTCACATCATGAAAGATCCTCCTATTCCTCTCCATCCATATATGCCAAAAGATAAGGGAGGGGCCAATGAACAAAGCAACCTAAAGAAAAGAGGTCTTAGTAGGAGGGTGACCCAGTCAATCCTAGAATTTGGATAGAGAGGAAACATGCCAGCAGGAGCAACCCCACACACTCCACCAAAGGTGCCAAATCTATTTTGCAAAAGAGTACTAGAAGAAAAGGTGAGAAATAGTCTCTTCATTACTACAACATAAAAGACTTATAGAAGGCCCTTGGAATCCTTGTTTATAGAGGTTGTCCCAAGTAAGACACCTGTTATAAACCAGAACCTAGAGGAAAAAATTACACTTAGGCCATGAAAAATAGTTCCAAGCTTTCTTCCACCAAGAGATCTCCACTTCTCCAAAAAGTTTCTTTGTCAATGCAAGGTACCCAGAGGAAACATAATACTTCCCAAAAGGGGTCCCTCGCCAAGCCAAGACATCACATTCATGTAAAGAGCTACATCCTCTAGAGGCCAAAATTTGAGATAGCTCCAGCTGATCCTCTATAGAGCCACCTAGTGGCCAATCAAAATAATTCTTCCATCGATAACCAATTATTGTGCCTAGGTTAAATGCCTCCTTATAATGAGCATCGTACTCCACCCAGCATCAAGGAAAGAATCACATAGGGACTGCAAATGTGGATGAGAGGATATTACAAGGGGTGATCCATCCTAGGAGTCACTCCAAAAGAGGGCCCTAGTGCCACTGTTGCAGATCTAGAAGAGACTGCATTTCACAAGATTAGCTCCATGCTTGAGGGTATTCCACACCATATAGCCTCTTGCCTCTAGAGGTAGCTTGGAAATACCAAAAGGATCAACACCAGGGTAATACTTGTAAGATAGGATCTGGGCCCAAAGGTGAGATTGACTAGAGCACCAATACCAATAGAGTTTGGCAGTGAGAGCTTGACTACACAAGATAGCAGAGCACATGCCTAGGCCTCCTTCCTTTTTTGGCTAGCAAATAGTATTACAATTAATAAGGCTCCATCTGGTACTTTGTAGGTTACCGTTCCAAAGGAATTGGTGAGAAAGAGCATCAAATTCCTTAATAAAATACACTAGGGTAGCCTGAACCATACTCTGATATATAGGGAGGGCTTGAATCATAGATTGTAGAAGAATCACCCTGCCAGTAATAGAGAGCCACCTATGAGACCAGTGATTCACTTTTTGTCTTAATTTGTCATGCACATTCTACCAGAAAAGCCTAGGTTATCTTCCCACAATAATAGGAACCCCCAAGTAAGTCAGGGGAGAGAATGAATATAAAACCTCAGGATAGTAGCAATCCTCCTCTGGATAGACTCAAGAGTATTGAAGAAAAAAAGAGAGGACTTGTGATCATTAATTTTCTACCCAGAAGCAGCTAGATAAGTTTCAAGGGCAAGCCAAAAAGCAATAGCTTCCTGAGTCTGAGCTTTCCCAGCAAGGGATGTGTCATCAACAAATTAGAGGTGGGTCAGAGCAGGTAATCCATTCCCCCATTTCCATCTGAGAGATATGAGATTTGATGAGTCACCCAAGTCCCTCAGCTAGAATGATAAAAAGATAAGGAGAGAGTAGATCTCCTTGGTGAAAACCTCTAGACATGCCAAGCAGCTATAAGGGTTCACCATTAATAAGGACCGAGAAGGAGGGAGTGGTAACATAGATCAAAACCCATCAAACCTAGCCCTAATTGAAGCCAAAAGCCAGAAGAACTTTATGCAAAAAATCCCAATTGACTCTATCATAGGCCTTCGCCATATCAATCTTATTGAACATGGCATGTTCTTGGGAAGTACTCATAGAGTGAATAGCTTCAGAGGTAATAACTACCCCATCCAAAATTTGTTTGCTAGCTAAAAAACCCCCTTGTTCTTCATAGATCACCTTGGGAAGACAAACTTTAAGCCTCTTCGCAAGGAGCTTAGTAATGATTTTATAGACCACATTGCAAAGAGAAATGGGCCTAAAAAGGTCCAGTTGATTAGCATGTTCCGTCTTTAGAATGAGGACAAGAAAAGTGGCATTCAAAGCCTAGAGCATCTTTTTATTGGAATAAGATTCCTAAACCACATCCAGAAGATCATGATTAATAATATCCCAAAAGTCCTAAAAGAATTTAACAAGGAAACCATCGGGCCCCAGGGATTTGCCTTTTCATAAGATGAAGACCACCCCCTCCAATTCTAACATACCAATTTGTTGCATAAGAGAGTCATTCATTTCCAGTGTCACAACAGAGGGAATGCATGATAAAACTATATTTTCTACCAGCTTAGTTGAGGGTAGATCATTAGAAAAGAGAGCAGAGTAAAACCAAATATCTTCCCTAGAAATAGCTTGAGAGGAGGTCAGGCGTGTCCCATCTAAGGTAACAAGAGAAGAGATGAAATTCTTTTTACATTGAGCCTACATAAAATTGTGGAAGAAAGTGGTATTCTTGTCCCCCTCCTAGAGCCAATCTATTCATGCCTTCTGTTTCCAATAAATTTCCTCACAGAGATCTCACTCAGCTAAATCTGTAGTAGCTTGAGATTTAGTGATGTGAAGAGCTTCCATCAACCCTACATCTCAAATCTTCCTAGTTATAACATCCAAATAGTCTTGCGCACTCTTCTTCATAAAGTGTAGATTGCCAAAACAATTCCTATTATAGTATTTCAGTTTCGTTTTAACATACTATAGTTTTTTGGAGAAGGAATACATCATGGTGCCATAAGCGGGACCTCTCTGTCTCCACCAGTGGGTCATCAAGTCATGGAGGGAGGAGTCACATAGCCACATCAACTGAAACTTGAAGGGGGGATTCTTGGAAATAGCAATATACCTAGTAGAGAGCTTGATCAGCTAGTGGTCAGAACCTCTTTAGTCAAGAATTTTAGATGAGAGAGAAATAGAGCTAGAGAGCCAAAAATGCAGTAATTTGATGCAGGATATCCTCACACTAGAATTCCAGAGGGAGTCTCGGCAGGTGAACCCAAATAGGAACCCGAGATGGAAAATCCTTAGCAAAATTAAACCCCTCATGCCAGGGCTTGATAAAAGATCAATACGATCATAAAAGTAAGGACCTCCCTCAAATATCCAATTCTAATCAGCCATAGAAGAGAAATTCACCATAAAGTAGCTATTACCAGCCAACATAATATCAAAATCACCTTTCACCTACCATGAGTGGCGAATCCAAGCTTCCAAAGCTGATAGGGAAATTTGGATCCCAAGAAACTTGCAGATCAAAGCATGTGAGGTCAGATATTCCACATCTTCCTTTACTACCTCTAGAGGGATAACCAGCATAGGCTAATCTTGACTACGTGAAAGGCAGCCATTAATCTTGTTCAGCTTTAAGCGTTCACTGACATAAAAGGTCTCTTTGTCTTGAGAGCTCACCCTGGGATGGGATTGGTTGCCACTAGAGGCTACCACAGGACTGATACTCCTAGAACCCCCACTCGTAGCCCTCTCCTCGATGCCTATCATCTCTCTTCTATTACTTGATAGGCTAAATTCAATCAATAATGACTAATGTAATATATTGGTTATCTTATCATATGTCTATCTAGAACTTCACCTTATTTTTATCAACATTGGTAGCTTTAGTCTTTGTAAAATCTTAACTATCATGCATAGCTACATTTTATGGACCCATTGGCATTTCACATGCCCAACTACCTTGTGGCACCACCTAGTGCCTCCCCACCAATTGCTTATCAAACCTGCACTCAATTCAACCTTTCCTCATCAACTCTCAGTTTGAGGGGGGACACCTCTTCCAATACTTATATCACCTTGACCTTCAACCAAATGATTCATTTTTATTTTTCATCTTGTTAATTCAAAGCAACATAACAAAAAGGGGAAAAATGTAGACACTAAAAAACCACACACTTACATTTTTTTATGATTAAATTCCTTAGGACCCCAAAAGACCTTGTAAACCTTTTTAACCCTTAACCAACCCCTCTTAACCTAACCAAATAACTATTCTCCTATTCATATAATACTATTTGAAAGTACTATTCACTATCACTATTCATTATGGGATCTACTATCACTATTCATGATGACATGGTATATGACATGGCAAGCGACATGAAAGATGATTTGGGAGGTGATATGGCAAGTGACATGGCTTAGAAGTGAGGTGGCTTGATATGGGACATCATACCCCACTTGACACCCTTTCCCAAGATGCTTAATGACTTCATTTAAGCATCACAAGGGTCCCCCATTTAAATATGGTGAATTTCCCCTTAATGGGACATCATTAAACATGTATTTCTCATTCACACATGAAATTGGCCTTAAAAATGAGATACCTACCTCTTTAGTTCTTTGAAAAAGACAAAGGGCACTCATTTTTGACTTTTTAACCCAAATGGGAGACCCATGATCAAGGTGGGAATCCTACCAAGCTCATATTTTGACTGATTCATGCACCACATGGAAAATGATGCCACATTTTATGTGCCATATCTTTAAGTTCTTTAATGAAGATAAGAAATGGTGGTGAAAAGTCTTTAGCCTCATTTAGACCCATGTGCGTGATTTTCATTCAAAATTAGATTCATGTGCAAGGTGGGAGACACACCAACATAGATGGGAGACTCATGATCAAGGTTAGAATCCCACCAACCTTATATTTTTACTCATTCATGCACCACATGTAAAATGGCACCATACTTCTACTATTCCCTTTTTTGGCATGATTCTTCACAGCAAATGCTATAAATACCCCCCTCTCCTTCACCCAAGGTTAAGTTGGAAGTTATTATTTGGTTATTAACATATTTTTGTAAGTATTTGAAGGAGGTAATCATTTTTGAATTTATACACATCTTGTAAGAAATTAATTCAAAGCAATGAAGCTCTGTCAAAATTGCCTCAAAACATCTTCAACAACATCATCAACAACAACAACAATCTTCTTCAAGCTTGGAAGGTAACATTTGATTTTGTTTCTTCAATTTTATCTTATCATCCCCTTATATTTTTAATCTCTTTATAACAACTTATCCATTTTATCCCTTTTTCATTTCATTCTCTCAATCTGTTTGCTCCCTTTCCATTTTTTATTCATTCACGCTTTTACCAATTTTACCCTCCTTAACCTCTTCCCTTTTTGCCATCTTAACTACTTACCTTATTACCACATCAACCATTCACCCAATAATCCCATATGAATATTTAAATTTTTATTACCTTAACCATTTATCAACCAACCAAACCACCTTTATTTATTCCATTTTTAAAATTCTAAACCAAAACCATAGCCTTGTCTTGACTAATTTTCAGCATTAGTTGCTCTATTTAGTCATTGTTTTAAAAGTACTTAAATTTTTTATCTTATTTTAGTTATTTGTTGTTATTTAATTTAAGTTTTTTTAAATACAATTATATTTATTTTTTATTCACAAACTTAAGTGTTAAAATTAGGTGGATTGACAGCCTCCTAGAAAGCTTTCACTTCTAAGATCTAGCTCATACTAGGCAATCCACCCAACAACTTGTTTAACCAACAAGTTTTGTAGTAGTGATTTATTATTTTAGGTCATTATTATCTATCCAAATATAATTTATCACAAATTATAAATTTAACATGTCTGCAATCAATATGTATTCTTCTACACACCCTTCTCAACTACTTTCTTTTCACACTTAAGAAAACGTGAAAATTAGACAGATATATTTTGTCAGCCTGGTGGGACTCTTGAATTTTATTGTGTTATTAGATATTTGAGGAAATTTATAATTAAATTATTGAAATTAATTTAGTTTAATTATTATAAAATTAATCTTCTTTCTTTACTAAAAAAGAGAAAAAAAGAAAAAAAAGTTTTAGTTGCATTTTTTTGAAAATTAAATTTTATTGCCTTTCTAAAAAGAAAGAAAAGAGAATTCATATTAGGATTAGGATTTAATTTTAATGTTTAATTTATGTGAATTTTATTTTTTCTTGTCTTCATTAAAAAAAATTAAAAAATATATTTTGGTTGAAATTAAGTGCATCCATTGATCGCTTGCTTGATTTTAGCTCACTTAGTTTAATTAAAAGTATTATAAATTAATCATAGTTCAAAAATGTTACGCAAACCAAAAAACTTACATAATAAAGCATAAAACACATTTTATATAAGGCCTTAATAGTATTTTATCACCTAGTGGATCACCTTACCCTTTCATGATTATCTTACTTGGATTTAATCATTGAGGGGATAACCAACTCAGTTCTCTAGTTGAGTATAAACTCTAGAAATTGGTACATATTGACTAAGCACCCACACTGACTATAGGATTATGATGTGAGGGGATCAAGCCCCAAGTACCAAACCATGTACTCAGACCAATACATACTTCTATTGAGTTTCTAAACATGACCCAAAACCAAACATAGACTACCTTATTTAGGACTTATTCAAGCCAATTTCCTCTTCACACTTTTCTAATGCATAAGCCAAAAGAGAGATTAAAAAGAATCCTAAGATTTAATGCACTCTTATTTAATGCATTATTTTACTTGAGTATTTTTATTTCTCTTTGTTTGAGTTGTGAGAATGTATCATCATTTTCTTATTTTCTTGTATGGTTCTCACTCACCAACAACAAAAAGACCTTGAGGAATAAAACCCACCACCAAATCAACCATCACCAACTTCCACCTTTTCATCCATGGAACACATTTCTAAACTTGTAGACTCCCCTCACTCTCTAATAATTCCTACTTGAGTAGTCCAAAGAGATGTGTATTTTTCCACTTTCATAAACTATAATCATGTTACCTTACAAAACTACCTAAGAACCATGTCTTACTAAATCCCAATTTTAACCCCACCCATATATCTACCTTATGGCATGCCTCTCCACCTCATGGGTAATACCTCCACTACCATGGGAACTAATCAACCTTTTTTTTTCCAAACATTATCATCAACCAATAATTCCCTTAAAACTAACCCACCAACCCAAACTACCACTACCCTTATACCTCTTACTATTCACTCCCCCATAATAAGAGTGCCTACCTCTAGCGCTACCCATCTTCCTCTAGTTACTTCAAATCCATCAAACACTACTCCACTTCTAAGCCTTTTATTGTCTACATCCTCCATGTTACCAGCAATCAGTATAAGAGTCACAACCCTTCCATCGACCACTAACCCAACCACCACTCTAACCCAACATGCAACCTTTACCTAGCTTCATAACCCAAAGGGGTATATGCCCACTATCCAGCCACCCACCTCTACCCAACCATTAACATCCACATACCAATATATATCTTCCACCTAACCTATAAAGACAACATACCAATACATGGAATCATCTCAACCATCTACTAGTTATTCACACATTGTCCAACCTCAATAGAACATACCATATAACCATGCATCCCAATAACCTCAAGCAAACTTCATGAAGTTAATAATAGATAAGATGACTAGCCTTGAGTATTCCATCTCTAGAGATCATAATATCTTATCCTATTATCAAATTTTCAATGAGTCTATTCACCCTTAGATCACTATTAGATCTTATCTGGCCTAGTGGGAGCTTCCAAAATTTTCCATGTTTAATATTAAATAAGACCCTCAATAACATTTAAGATAATTTAGGCATTCATGCTATATGATTTCCCATGATGACACTCTTATCCTCCATACCTTTCCAATGTCATTATTTGGACTAGCATTGGATTGGTATACTGCCATACCCAAACATTGCATCCTCTTTTTCACCCAATTAGCCCAGAACTTATCAGATCACTTTTTGATCAATATATCTAAGAAAGTTTCTATTACCAACCTCTACTCCATTAGATAATTTGAAGATGAATCTATTATTGATCTTATGGCTCATTAGAGGAGCCTAATCAACCAACTGTCTTTTTCATTACCTCAACTTGAGCTTATATCTCTCTTCACTTGGATATGTGTAAAACATATTTCATCCACATTATGTGTCCAAATATGTTATACCTTTGATGAATCTTTTACCATGGCTCACAAACTAGAGAATAGAGCCATTGATGAAGGAAGGTTAAAGTTGAAGAGAAAGAACTCAATTTACAAACCCAATGGGCCGTTTTCTTCCAAAAAAAATAGAAAAACCAATCACAACATTAAAAACAATGTAACTTCCAATGCCATTATCCTCAAAGCCACACCACTACTATCTACCAACTAATAGAACCCAAAGAACCAAACCTCTAACTCCTCTAATTATTCAAGTCAAAACTAGAGGAACCAAACTTGGAATAATCATAATAAATTAACTCCACTTGGGGATCCATACCCTTCTATTATGGAAAAATTACTAATATCTAATATCATCTAACTTCCACCAATTAAACCACCCCAATAGTTTGATGATTCTCTCCCCATACTGGGTTGGTATAATGAGAATGACCATTACACCTTTTACCAAGTCATAATACATGACATTAATAGGTGAAATACCTTATTCAATCCTTCATTAACAAGGGGGAGATTACATTGTATAATCCCAATGGACCACCAAACCAGGCCCTTGACATATTTTGTGAACCTTTTCCTAATCATGCTCCTTTTACCCCTTACCATGATAATAAATTAGACCCATATCATGAAACACATAATATTAATATGGTGTCTAAAAAACCCATTATTGATGAAAATATTACCTTAACTACCTCTTTCCCCATTCCCATAATGGAAGAAAAATAACTACCTTCTATTCCTTTAAACACCCAAGTATTCAAATGAAAGTCATCTTTAACACCCATGTTTGGTTTTTCAAATCTATATGGAGGAGGAACAAAAAAAGACATCAAGAAAGTTAAAATAAAAATCATTTGAAATAAAAGGAAATGATATCTAAAAATAAATGTATAAATCTCAAAACTCATATCACACCAAAAGACATGATTAGAAGCACATCTCCTATCTATAATCAAAGCTAAAACTCCATAGTTGACTTCTATTTTATTATTTTTGGAAAAACTAGTGTTTAGTTCTTAAATAATAAGGGGTCTAGAGTAAGGGTACAATATAGTTTAATATGGTAAAATATAGATATTTATCAAGTAATTTACATGAGGATAATAAATAGACTTATCTAAAAATGAACTAAAATGGATGATTTAAGAGCTGTAAATTGATGTGTAGGACTAGGACACTATCATGAATATGGATATAGCCTTCATTTTATGATTGGATAGGAGCACCAAAAGTGGATAAGAGTGGCACCAGTGCTATAATCCATCTCTACCATAGTTGTCCTAAGGATCTAAGATTTTTGGGTTTTATTTGATATGTCTATGTGTGCTTATGTATGAAATTTTAGAGGTTATAAGTTAACAAAGCTCGCTATAGTTCTATTAAAATATCCATACCCTATATTTACCTACACACATGCAAATAACAAATGAATTAAAACAAAAATGGGGTAAAATGGGTTAGGGTAATAATGATCACATGATATACAACACTTTTTGTCTTGTTTACTACCTAGATTAACCTTAAAGCTAGGGTCTTAGATCAAATATAGTTATCCCTTATGGAATGTGCATAATCAACATGCATGGTAGATACAAGAATGAACTTCTCCTAGGCCATTACTTGATCAAGAATGCAAGTATATATGTGATGCATAATGTTGAGTTGTACTATTGACTAATTTTTGATTATCTTATGTGCCAAAGTAGTAAGTGCTAGATATGAAATGCCTTGTGTAGTCCTTTATATAGGATACTCTTTATTTTGAATTTGGGAGCTTTATTTTCATTTGGAAAAAATTGGAAAACTTAAGCATGAATCTAAGAAAGGGGTTGAGCCCTATTGAATGAATGAAATTGACCATTGGAGTTCAAGATGACCTTGGACAAGAGTGCTAGAAATGGATACTAGTGGCACCAGCACTATAGTCTAACCCCAACACTTTTATCCTATATTTTTAGGACCTAAGGGATGGAAAGAGGATATAAAACTAACATGGCTGAGGTGGAATGATTCTTTGAAAGGAGTTTAATGACTAGGAATAGGCAAAAAGGTGTCTAGAGCATGTAACAAGACTGAGATGAGTAAAATGAAAGACATGGCTAAATGTGAACAAAGCTCATATTCTCTAGTCAGAGTCTCTTATGAAAGGACTACAAAAAGATAAGATATGTGTGGTTACTTGACCAATTTAGGGTGTACACATTTCCCCCCTTTTAATCTAGTGATATAATGAAATGAAGTACTATAGTAAAAGAAAGAAAATAAAATGTGTACTTGAACCTACTTGTGTGAAGATGAATATGCTATAAAATGTCTAACTCACTTCCTATCTAGGGAAGTGGATGGAGACCTAAAGAGTGCTTGAAGAAAGGAATAATCATTAAAATGGATGCCCCCTATACTGATTCTAAAATTAGAATCTATATAACATGGAGAAGGAGGATGATGCTTTCCCCCTATGTTAAATCTAACTAGAATTAGAAATGCTCAGAGGTCCAAAACCAATGTCTTCCCTCTGTCCCACATAAACTCATGTAATATAGAATTTGTGCATAGAATATGTATATTGTGAATCAGAAAATATATCATGCCCCTACTTTGAATATTTGAATTATAATTGAGAAGTGCTCAAAATTTCAAAACTAATGTCTGTCCTCTATCCCACACAAACTCATGTAGACTAGGTCTAGGTAATGTTATGGATGAACTACTATAGATGATCATAAGGTCCAAGCTAGTGACATCTTGGGTACAACTAGGTGTAATTTGAAACTCTAATAAATCTGAAAGAAGATAATGGCATGTATTTGTCATTCTAATCTATAAAATCTTAGATGATGAAGAACATGAGCAGATGTGCCATGCCCCAAAATATGGTATGTGAGTGATGCATATGTATATTCTAGTAATCTATATAGCCATATTTTATATGACCTATCATTCCATGCCTCATATGTAAAATTGGAGATCAAAACACTTTATTCTACACTATGTCCATAATCTATTATCTAGTCTTATAACTATGTCATGCTATATGAAGTTATATGTGTGAGACATGTAGTAATGTACATGCCCCCAAATCTGGTATTTGAGTCTGAATCTATATCAATGTCACTATGAATCCATATAATTTTAACCACTATATCTCACTAGTCTAATTATCTATAAACTAAATGTATATCCCTCTAAATGTTTTGAGTAACACTAAATGACCCATGTAATCTAAATCACTATTTATTTTGACTATTCTTAGCTAAATCTGATAATCTAAATAGTGTAGGTGTAAGAACTATGTTTAGTGACCCATCTAGTTTGAATCACTATATGTTTTGACTAATCTGAGTTGAATCTAATTATTTAAATACTAAAGGTGTAAGAACCATGTGCATCCACCTATGATAGTGTATGGGTATGCTAGGTAAGTGTAAGAATAGGAATAGTAGGAATGATCCCCCCTTTTTGGGTATAGGGATGAGTTCTCATGATAGAAGAGTTTGAGACAAAAGTGATGACTATTGGTATAGGAATAGATGCAAGGTTGGTATAATTTGAATTGATTTAAAAGTTTTTTTATTATTTTAGACTAAATTATTGAAATTGGAATAGGTTTTGATTAGTTAAGACCAAGTTATATCTCTAGATATATAAAAAATGTATAGAGATGTGTGTGTCATAGTAGGCAGATGATGTAGTAAGAGATCAAGGTTTACGTGATGTTGAAGGTATCACTGTCATGATCTCATGGAACAAAATGATATGTAAAATAGAGAAATGATGTTCAAGTTATGGGTAAAATGGTATTTTATTTGGATGAAAAAGTTATTTGATATAGGGGAATTGGATTGATTCTTGATTAATTTACACATTGACTAGTTTGGGATTTGGAGCTCTAGAGTGATAGATATTATAAGGAATTAAGCACCTACCATGACCCATTTTGAGTAGTTGGTAGCCCAAGTGGAGGCTCTAAGTGATGTTATCCTAGTGAACAAGCTTAAAGTTTGATTTTTGCCTATTTACAAGCCTATTTTTTATGCTTTTAAGCTATTTTATGTAGAATAAGAAATATATAACTAGTTCTAGTGCTCTTATCCCTCCTCTATCATTATTATCTAGGCTCCAATGTTGTTTTCTAGGTTGTAACACTCATGTCTAGTGTTGTTGTCATGTACCCAGTGATATTACCTGAGAGGCTATATTTTATAGGTTACTACTTGGTTTAGTTGTATTTTTGCTTGGATTTTGATTTGGCATGGTGAGATAATGTATATGTTATTTTTTGGTGTTTTTATAGGGTTAGGTATGGATGAGAGATTTTCATAGAGGTCAAGTTATGGAAACACTATGGTTATTGCCTTTATTAGTAGATGAGATAACTATGATATATAGAAGAGGATTAGGTCATGTGTGTGACCTACGCCTTGTGTAGTGGGATAAGTATCTAATTATTTCCTTATGTGAGAGGTGGAATGTAGATACATGTACATTCTATCTTCTTAATAGGGAGATTAAGATTATTTTAGAGGATGTGTATTTTATTTTACATTTTCCAGTTAGTGGATGTTAGATGACATTACAAGATGACATGGGTGCAGATGTGATTAACCATGCATCCTTGTTTTTTTATAGTGTTACCTCATGCATACATCAAAGAGGTAGTGATAGTGATGTGTTACTATAAGTTATATTAGATTATAGTGTTTTGCACCTACAAAAGTGGTTACTATGTTGTTGGCTTCATTTTTTTCTATGGATGGGAATGGGGTGTCGATTGAATACATGATGCATAGGATCATGCACATTATAGATGTGTATGTCACTATGTTCTCATGGGTTAGGACTATGCTTGCCCACTTATACCTAGATATTTATCAATTTACTTAGGAGGTACTCAGTGGTAGTGTGAGTGTAGCTACCTTATTACATTGTTAGGCTTATGAGCATATAACAATTATGTGACTGATAGGATTGCTAAGGGAGATGTGGGAACCCCAAAAACCATATGGGGAGTGGTGGATGAGTACATTGGATATTTGGTCTCCTAGTATAGATCACTATAGATGAGTTTTAGATAGATTAGTGGCTTGATATATCATATGGAGGCCCTATAGATGATTCCTTGGGTGGTCTGAGGATGGAGTGTAGTTATGGTATATGAGGGTCAATTTTTGATTACATGACCATTGGGTTAGAGTATAAAATTGATTTCAATATGAGTGTATGAATAGATAATTTGGGGTATCACAAGATGTGCCCCTACAACATGGGTGTGGGTGAGGAGTGCACAGACATCAACAAGGGTAAGAGCTCATGGAAGGCCCACTAAAGATGAGCTATCACCATTAACTTCAGATGTGTAGGATGTGGCTATAGATATTCCTAATATAGATTATGTTGGATGTATAGATGCATATACCATATGGTGGGATAGACATCGATGGCTTCTATTGTATCTTATTTATGAAAGGGATGCCCCTAAGTATGAGGATCCTACTTTGATCTAGATGATGGGAGGTAAGATTTGATTATACTTGAATTATGTTCAAGTTTGTGTTTGTTTTAGTTTGTAATTCAAGTATGTGTTTGTTTTAGTTTGTTATGAAAATTTATGTATAATGTACTATTTTTACTTTTGTGTTTAGGTGGAGTAGAATATGTTCATGATGAAGCACAAGTTGGGGCAAGAGGTGGAGTTGATGGGTTCTGGGAGACCATCATTGAGTCTACACTTTGATAGATCACATAGCATGCTCTTAATGATGCTATGGAGGAGGGTTTAATAGAACAAGTGATAGTTATAGTCAATGTTTATGCTCATGATAACTGCATATGTTAGGGTAGTGGGAGAGAGAGATGAGCTGAGGGCTGACCTAGATAGGCATAGGATGCCTCCACTTGATTATGGATTGGTGAGTACAAGGATTATGGATAATTACATGGATCTTTATTGATGATATATGGACTTGTACAAGGAGCATGAGTGATTACTAGAGTGATAAAGCCAGCATAAGAGGCATTCAAGAGCTCAAGGAGGTGCAGGGTCATTGAGTGCTAGGATCAACTATGGGACTAGTACTAGAGGAGAGTGTGAGATTGAGAGGGAGGGCATGATGCCCATTCATGATTAATTTTATTTTATATGATGTATACATTTTGAAAACATGTATACATGTGTGTGTTTGTGTGTATACATACATGTATATATATATATATACATAATATGTATATATGTATGTATATGTTTGCATGAATTTGTAGGTCGATATATATCATTTTATATACTAAATTATTATTTCCAAACAGCTATGGGCATAGAAAGTTATATACATTTATAAACCCTACTTATTAAGTCCAAATAAAATATCCATAGCATTAACACTTCCAATATTTGATGTCATTCCTTCCTTTTCTCACTATACCATAGGTAATCTATTCTCTACTCAAACATAAATTATTTTATTTCATTATCATAATGATTTCAAACTCTCATTCCTATCAAGTATTCTACCTCGAAATAAACTCACATTAACAATCAATAGGACACAAATAAATATTAAAATGGCAACCATCAATTGATTCTAAGATAAAGTATACACTTTCAAAATGAAATAATAAACAAAGTCAATAACATTTATTAAACTAGTGTTCCTAATTTACTCCTTTTGAGACCTCTAAGATGAGATTAAATAATGTAGCTAATAAAATCCATTCATGCCAATTGGATCAATTAGTTTAAGTTCCTAATAAAATAATCATTCAACCAATTACTAATAATATAAATGAAACCAAATTCTATTTGTGAATAATAATGCATATTTTATATGACATTGATCTACCTTGAAAACCATAGTATAATCATAATACATATTCTATAGAATAATGAGACTATACATGGATAATAACAAGTCATGAAATAATACAAGTTCACTACCACTTTTATATATTTACATTATTGAATACCCAAACATATTAATTTTAACACTAAGACCATTTCTCCAAATAGACTTCTCATACAAACATATGTGGAATTTAACACACAAATCAATCAAAGTCTTTTTATAAAAATGAACCATATAGGCTTATATGTGACTCAGCTATAAAATGTTCCCCCAATTTACAAGCCATAAATTTCCTTAAACAAACACCCTTCTATATATATGTATAGGCTTATATGTATATATGTATGAGTCAAAACCAAAATGATATCCATATATATATATATATATATATATATATATATATATATATATATATATATATATATATATATATATATATATATAGATATATATATATATACATACACATACATACATACATACATACATAAATACATACATACATATACATACATACATACATACACACATACATACATACATATATATATATATATATATATATATATATATATATATATATATATATATATATATATATATATATATATATATATATATATATATATATATATATATATATATATATATAAATGTGTGTGTGTGTGTGTGTGTGTGTGTGTGTGTGTGTGTGTGTGTGGATATCATTTTGGTTTTGACTCATGCATAATGTGTTATGGAATTTTAAATATATTGTTATATTTTTGGCATATTGTTGTTTTAGAAGTAGTTGATTTGGTATTGATGTTGAGGCTGTGTATGTTTGATAAAATGGTACTTGAGATATGTGATTTTATTATTTTGATAAGTGTGATGCTAGGTTTGCATTTTGATTTGTATGTAAGTAAATAACTTTATATGATTTTTAATTATATGTGCACAAAAAATTTGTTAATTTTATAATTAGGAAATGATTGGGATAAATTGAGCTAGTTTGAGATTGGTAAATTGTTTGGATGGGTTGAGTTGGTTTAATGTTAATAAAATAGGATTTTGTAAGATATAAATTTTTGATAAACTGGTTTTGGTTATAGATAGTCATTTGGAATTAGGAATATTAGTTGTTCATATGTGGGGATGTAAGATAGCATGTTGTGCATATTACTTCCCCAAGAGTGGCTCAAGAATACAAAGGTTAGCTAGACCTTTGGCTCCATCATTACCCTACTAAGTGAAGTTGTGAACTAATGTTGGTATGAATGTACATAGTATCACTATCTAAACTTTATTGACCAACTAAACAAGTGTCCATACTACTCATACTATGTAGGAATATGCTATATTTGATACTATCTATTGTATACTACATGTAGCTAGATGTGGAGATTATTCAAAATGTAACTTTATTAGATGTGCAATAGGAATTGTGTGCTATAAATAAGGCTCATCTGTCTATATTCATATACCATATGGCCTCTATTGAGATTTATATGACTAAGCCATATATCAATATGGAGCTAAAACATATGATGGGGTCTCATTTAATCTTAATCATAGAGGATTGCTACATGAGATAGGACTTAGAAAATCTAGTCATAATGAATATTTCTCATGAGTAGTACTCTATGACGTGGGTTCATTTAATCTTAATTGTGGTGGATTTATACATGAAATAGGACCTAAAAAATCTAGCCATAGTGAATATTTCTCATGAGTAGTACTCTGTTGTGGTACTTGTGACTCTATTGGATATGTATATAGAACTGCACTATGTACTCCTCAGACTATAGTGATATATATAGGCTAGTCTCGTTTTATTATTTTCTAAACCTTATAAATAGGTATAATAGGATATCTCCTATGAGGATCTATCTTAGAACCTATATTTCTCTCATGATGAGTGACTGATGATTCCTATAATGGAATGTCCTGAGATGACTCAGTCATGGATGAATGGGGCCTATGGTTTCATGATGGAGGATATCTTGCTTCCCCCTATGTGAATGTTATGATTCCATTATCAACACATCTAATAATGTAATCTTTGAGTCCATAAAAATCATTATCTCTATGTCCATAGATATAATGATAGTTATAAAAGGGTTGATGTGGTTATCTATGTAAGAGATGTGGACCTCATCGATGAGTATAAGGTAACGTGATTAACCTCCTATATAATAGTGATAATAATATGACACATGGGATATCCCACTCTAAATCAAATTATAGTGATGCCTTACTATTATTCTCTTTAGTGCATATTGTAGGTTTTGTTCTAGAAACTAGCTCTTTGTTTTTTAATGGTTGTTTTTCTAGTTGTGGTCTACTATCTTGTTTAGGACATGGTGGATGATCAATGATGGATGTTAGGACCTATAGATATTGCTATTAAATCTAGAGTAATCTGATCAACTAAATCTACCTCAATTAATCCCAATTTCTTTTCCAAAACTAGAACTGTATAACATAAGTGCCTAAAAGAAGACTTTATCTAATATAGTAGATTCTCAAGTAGAGGTTGGTGAAGCCCCTTGATAAAGATATGTTGAGTATCTAAATATATTATTTTTTATATCAATCTTAACATGTGATTCTTAAATTTTAAGAAATAATCACTAACTAGCTCTGAAGTATTTTGATGTAAAGTTACAAGTTTCTTATATGTAACATGAGGGCCCATGATTGTTATGTAATGTCTGAGAAATGCTTCCTCTAAGTCATAATATGTGTGCAAAGATCCAATGGGGAATATATGAAAGAAAAAATTATGTGCTTCCCCCACTAATGTCTACTAGAATAATTTCAATAGAATCAAAGGACTTGCATGAGATGGCAAAACCTTCCAAAAGGCCTAAAGGTGTACAAATGGATCTCTAATTTCATCAAAGTGAGGAAATGATGGTATTTATAAATGCTTAGGAAATGAATCTTTTATGAATCTCTAAAAAATATGGTTACCATGTAAATCATTGGCATCCATCCTAGACTTATAGGCCTTGTTTTACAAGTTAAGGAGATGTAGTTGGTGTTGTAATTCATCAACTACATGCATTAAAGAGATAATTTCCTAAGATGGTACATTAACATCTTGAAGTGGTTCATTTAACCATTGAATTTTATTGTTAATTTTAGCCATGGGAACACTACATTTAGCAATTGGATCATAAAAAGGGGATGTGCTCACTTAAACCTTGAGAGTTATGGTAATTTGGATGTTATTAAAGGGATGTGGGCTACTATTCTCTTTAGGTGAAGAGTTAGAATTGGATTTTACTATAGTGAGGGGTGGCTTGGGAGATTCATTGGTATCTTTATATTTTAGTGTATCACATTCTAATTGAGTAGAAGATATAATATTAGCATTAACATGAGCATTATTTGAAATATAATCATTCATATAAGTAGGAACAACATTTGGTAGTAAATTATGTTTGAGAGGAAGAGTGAGAGAAGAGTTATAAACATGAGATGCATATTCTTCTTCACTATGTACATAATAATCATCATTGTTCCATGCATTTCCATCATTGGAATATTGTGCATAATCAATCTCATTTTCATATTCATTTTCATGTTCACTATCATACTCATTATCACTTCCATAATTATTAAGGAGAGGTGTAAGAGAATAATTTAATTCTTTTTAAATGTACAATAAATTATCATTGGAAATTTGAATATTATGTGAATCTATGTTATCCATGAATAGAGTAAATGCCTTATTTTCATGATAATTAAGAGAAAGATATTTATAATTTAGATCTTCTTTGGACATGGTATATTTAGCAACATGAGATGTATAATAGGAACTATGCAATGGTAATTTGATTATATTATGTTTATATTGTTGTAATTTGAACATAGAAGTAGAGAGAGAGAGAGAGAGAGAGAGAGAGAGAGAGAGAGAGAGAGAGAGAGAGAGAGAGAGAGAGAGAGAGAGTAGGTTCACATGGAAGCAAATTATCACCAATAAGAGGTTAAATTGTAAGTACATGACTAATTTGTTCATTTTGTGAATTTTGCAGAGGAGAATGAGGTGAAAAGTATCTTTTTCATTTATCAAAATTATTTTCTTAAGAAGCGTGTATAAAAGAGATAGGTTTGAGATAATAATATCCATCTACTTGTACTTCACTATCACTATCACGTATATCATCATATTCCTCATTACAACAATATTAATTATCTACATTGTAAATAAAATTATTTTCCACACTTTTAGCTAATGTGAAATTTTGCAAATTTTTCCATTCATTGTCATAATTGTGAGAAAAAAATAGAAATTAATTTATGGGATGAGAGGGAAGAATTGCCTTAGTGGAAATTTTATTTCTTTCACCAAAGAGAATATTAAAAAGTACTATTAAGCAAATAAATGTAAAAATAAATAAAAACATAGTGATTTTCAAATTACTTTTGACAATCCAAACAATTTACAATAATATCAATCTATTTTTCTAAAAATTGTAAGGGAGGAAGGCTTGGGGTTTGAGGACCTAGTTTGGAAATCTAGGGTTTTGAGAGAGGATTTTAGAATTTTTGAAACTTATGTCAATAATTTAAATTCTATAAGTAATTTTAAATAAAATAAATTCATAAAAATTTATACAAAAATTAGAATTTTGAAATTAAATTTTTGCACAAGAAAATTACTAAAATTGAAAATTTGAAATTATTTTTGACAAAGTAAACAATTTGTAAAAATTTCAAAATATTTTTATTAAAACTGTGAGGAAAACTTGGGGTTTGAGGACCTGGTTTGGAAATCTAGGGTTTTGATCTAGGGTTTTAGAATTATTGAAAATTATGCCAATAATTTAGATTCTAAAAATAGATTTGAATAGAATATGTGCACAAAAATTAATACAAAAATTAGAGATTTGAAATTAAATTTTTTCACAAGAAATGAAAGAAAAACCCTAAGTATACTTAGGGTTCTAGATTTGTTTAAAGTAAGTTAGGTTCACCAAATGTTTTATTATTTTTTAGAAAACTAGTGTTTAGTTCTTAAATAATAAGGGGTCTAGAGTAAGGGTAAAATCTATTTTAATATGGTATTATATATATTTTTATCAAGTAGTTTACATGAGGATAAGAAATAGACTTATCTAAAAATAGACTAAAATGGATGAGTTATGAGATAGAAATTGATGTGCGAGACTAGGACACTATCATGAATCTCAATATAGCATTCATTTTATGATTGGATAGGATCACCAAAAGTGGATAGGGTGGCACTAGGACTATATTACACCTCTACCAATATTGTCATGAGGATCTAAGATTTTTGATTTTTTTTCTCTATGTCTTTTTGAGCCTGTGTACAAAATTTTTAAGGCTAGAAGTCAATAGATCTCATTGTAGGTCCATTTAAATATATAAAACCTATATCTTCCTACACACATGAAAAAAAAAATGCATCAAAGTAAAATGGGGAAAAACTAGGTTAGGGGAAGAATGATTGCATGATCTAAAACCTCTATTGTCTTGATCATTACCTACATTAATCCTTAAGATAGGGTCTTAGATCACACATAGTTCTCCCTTAGGGAACATTCATAATCAATGCAAATGGTAGATGTAAGAATGAACTTTGCCTAGGCTCTTCCTTGATCAAGCATGCAAATCTATGTGTGATGCAAAATGTTGAGCTATATTATTGATTGATTTTCAATTATCTTATGTGCCAAAGTAGTAAGTGATAGATATAAAATTCCTTGTCTAGTCCTTTCTATAGGATACTTTTTATTATAAATTTGGGAGCTTTATTTGTATTTGGTTGACATTGGGAAACTTAAGTATGAATATAAGAAAGGGGATGGGACCTATTGAGTGAAGGAAATTAATCTTTGGAGTTTAAAATGACCTTGGACAAGAGCACTATAAATGGATAATAGTGGCATTGATATTGTAGTCCAACCCCAACACTCTTATCCTACAATCCTATAACCTAGGGGGATGTAAAGAGGATAGAAAAAATAACCTAGTTGAGGTGGAATGACTTTTTGAAAGGCTTTAGATGAATGGGAATAGGCAAAAATGTGTCTAGAGCATGTAACAAGACTGAGATGACTAAGAATAAAGACATGGCTAAATGTGAACAAAGCTAATATTCTCTAGTCAAAGTATCTTATGAAAGGACTATGAAAAAATAAGATATGTGTGGTTTCTTGACCAATTTAGGGTGTATATATATTCACATAAAGTCAAGGTCCTTTGGGGTATGATAGTCTAATATATTATAATAGGGGAATTCAAATAACTTTATGATCATACCTAATTTCTCATGTAAGTACCCAATCTTCATAGTAGATCAATAGCTCTATAAGGGGTCATGAGGAATGGGGAACATGTTGTGGGAAGGTAGTTCCATTTTAATTTTCATGCATATATCCTTCATAATATGCTCTATATACTACATTTCTTGACCTAAGACTTGTGTGGCTAAGAGAAGTTCTTCAAAGTCCTTAAGGTTAAAATTCCTCTTATTTTGACAAAACTAATTTGAGTGTCTTGAATTTGATAAAGAGTTACTCTACCTTAGTTTTTACCTCATTATCCCCTCCACCCATTTCATTTCCCCCCTTGATATACAATTTGTTAGGAATAAATCAGAAATTGATGCAAAACAATTTCACAGAATCATAGTAATAATAGATATGAACAAAAATGCATAAAGAATAGAAATAAATATGCACAATAAAAATACTAGATTTAACATGATTCACCTAATGTGGGATACACAGACCAATAAACACTTGATTATATTTTATTACAAGTCAGAAGAGTATAATTCACTCTTAGTTCTATCTTCTCATTATTACAATGCACAAATATTGTTTGGAATTGCACTTAACAAACCCTCTTGAATTCACAACTAAATTCACATACTCTATTCTTTCTTCTCAAACTCTTGTTCTCATGACATATTATTTACTGAATATCCATCTATACATAATACATCAACATAGTGGTTTTACAAAACAATGGGTACCAAAACCATAGGCAAATTCAACCCAAAAGGGTTCCCCATTAAGGGGGTCCAGAAGTTTTTTAAATGTACATAAAGCGTGTACAATACATTTAAAATGTATAGTATTTGAAATACATTTTAATATAGAAATAGGCTCCACAACAAAACACAATTTGTGATTCTAAATCTATTTTCCCCTCTTCACTTTATTCCCTTCTTCTTCACCTCTTAAAAATATGCTAGCATTACTTTGTTTTAGTCTTATCTATCCTTAGAGCAAAACAAAATGTTTAAGAAATTATGGATCACTCTATTTAAACCATGAATTACATTTATAGACTTACATTACTTTCATTTTACCCTTTTCATTTTTTATTTATCCTATTGTTATGGACACCTAAGTTCGTAACTTTTTCCCATTATTGAGTGAGTTTGGCTTGTTACTTCTCACTCATCAAGGTTTTCTCCCTTTTTATGTACCTTTTTCCATTATTGAGTGAGATAAGGATTATTAATACTCACTCATCAATTTTTTTACCATTTTTTTCATTCTTTACCATCTATTTATTTTATCTTTTACCATCTATTTATTTTATTACCATCTTATTTAACATGTATCCTTAGTTTGACTTGGTGAGTTTACCTTTCTTAAATAAGAAAAGCTTGTTGGAGTTTTTTGATCTTTAGTATCCATGGATTTTTAGTTACCTAATTTAATATTGTTTTTTACTTGGTCATTTGGTCTAACATATCACCTATCACCCTAGCTTTCCAAATTTCCCAAGTATGCCATGTCCTCATAACACCATCTATCTTTGCTTTTCTTGCATTTGTTTATTTTTGCTCTTTAGTTTTGTATTCTTGGGTTTTTCAAAAGTAGTCTCTACACCCTAAAAATTCAAAAATAATAACATATAATACAACCATCTAGTGATAAAGGTAAGTCAAGGTACACAATGTATTTAATTTTTAGTTATTTCCCTTTTTAGTCATTTACTTTTAGTTATTTTGTCTTTAAAACACAACTTTTTTTAGCATCAGTGTTATGTGTCCTTATGTTCTTTATCAAAGCACCATCTTTGTTTGACCTTAGTGGCACATTATGAGCTATGAGTGGGCCATATGTATACACATTATATTTTCAATTTTTATCAAATACCGATGTTTTATATCTTGTAGGAACCCATCGAGACTCAATCTCTTTGAGTTCAAGCCTTAAGGGGTACACTAGGAAAGGGGTGGGTAAAACTTTGGTGATTTAAAATATTTTTGACCCTTATTTACACATTATTACCAATCCAACCATCTCATAAAATCATTCCCTAAGCTATTAATCCTCCTTTGCACATTCCTCCAGTATTTTTCCTCTTTTCATCCCTCTTTTCCTCACCTTGATTCCCTTTTACTAGTTGACTGTGCTAGGTCAACTAGGTCAACCCTTTACAATTTTTAGACTCTAATTACTATATAGGGTTGATTGGATTGACCCTATACTATTTATGGTATTTTTCAATTTGAGTTTTTTCAGCCCTTTGACTGACTTAGCTCAGTACTTAGTGATTTATCTCCCAAAAACATACAAGGTCAACTGGGTCAACCCTGTACAACTAACATATTTGTAAGGATTTAGGGTGAGATACACCTATAAATATAATATCATTTTTTAATTATTTAATATATGTAATCAAGGGTTATTATTCTCTCACTCTTCTTTATATTCTTCTCTTCCACCATTCTACTTGAGGAGTCTGAGCTTAGGGTTTCTACTTGGAGAATCTAGTCTTATGGATAAGTATTGGATTATTTGGCCTTTCTTAGTTATCCTTACAAACCAAAAAAACCTTTTGTGAATCCCCATTTGGTAAGGGAGAGATTGAGTCTTGATAGGTTCACATTCAGGTAAGTATATTCTAACTTTGTTCTCCTCTCTTTTAGTAGATAAAATTAGCATAAGTATCAAATCGAATAATATTACTCTTAATATTCCATGTATTAGGGTCATAATCATACTTATCTTGATTTATATTATATTATACATGTTTTTATTGATTTACTAACCCCTCATTTTATGAAACAAGCTTTGTTGTGCACTAAATTAGATTTACTTTATTGTTACTAGAATAGAGTGAACATTAAAGCTAGGATTCTTTTGGGGTTGATGCATGATTATGTTAGACTATAGGATTTTGAACCCTTCCTAGAATGGTCTATTGTGACAAGTGATCTCATAATTGGGTCTATTTAATCCCCATATTGTTCATGCCCCCACTTAACAAATGTATTCCCAATCGGAAGTGTAGGTATGCTTTATCTTATCTAAGCCAAGATTGACTTATAGACATGATGCATTTTTTATTGTATTCAATGACTATCCATAAATTTTAATTACATAAAACTTGGATTATTTGGTTTATTATACAATTTAAATTGATACAAATAAC
>JARHVA010001039.1:2620000-2650000 GCA_037957365.1 Torreya grandis | reverse complement strand
ACTATGATGGTTTACCTCATATTTTCCCCAAAAAATATAGGTTATTATTCATACAGAAGTGGTGATGGTATTCTATGAGTTCTTTAGAACTAGAAAATTTTTAATAGAGATGAACAACACCTTCTTGGTTCTTATCCAAAAAAAAATGATAAAATCAACTAGAATATTTCATACCCATAAGTCTATCAACCACTACTTACAATATTTGATCATTAACTTTAGTGAAATAATTCAACCAATCCTTGAGAGGGTCATATGTGAACATCAAGGAGCCTTCATCTTAGGGAGATAAATCATTAACATAATAATCACAAATCATGAGGCCATACACTCCACTTCTAAGTCATCTAAACAAGGTATGTTTTTCAAACTAGATATAAACAAGGCCTATGATAAAGTGTCTTACATGATTCTAGACAAGGATCTTATATTTTTTTGATTCTAATCCTCATTTCTTAATCTCATCTTCAACTATATATATACCCCTAAAATTTTTGGTCTTGATCAACAAGGTTCCTAAAGGCTACTTCTCAGCTAGTAGGGGATTGACACAGGGGGATCCCATATCTCCCTATCTCTTCATCATCCTCACTTAAATTATGGGAAGATACATTCAAGAATTTAGCGATTAGGTCCTCATTAAAGGATTTAGCATGACCAAAAATACTAGCTTGGTCACCCATGAACTATTTACTGATAACACTTTCTTGCCTAGGGAAACCTCTATTGTAGATGTTAAATATATCAATATGAACATCTCAAAGTAAGAAAAAGTCCCAAACCAATAAATTAACTATTTTAAAATATATATGTTTTTATTCAACACTTGTTATAACCTCTAAAAGAAGATGGCTACTATCCTTGATGTCAGATAGGTAGCCTTCCTTATACCCATTTAGGCATCTCACTCTTTGCTATAAAATAAAAGGTAGAATATTAGAATCCCTTAGTGGATATAATTTGGAATAAAATATAAGGATGGAAGGGGCATATATTGACTCATGAATTAAAACTATAGATACTCAAAAGCTCCATCCAAATCATCCATATTTACTTCATGTCCCTCTTTAAGATGCTTAGTAAAATTAATAACAAAATTGAGCAAATATAACATAAATTCCTTTGGAAAGGCTCTGAAGAAAGCTTCATATTTCATCTTGTTCAATTGGAAAATGTGTGCCTCAAAAAAAAATGGTGGTTTGGGAATACAAAAGATAAAATGTATGAATAAATCCCTTCTTGCAAAAATAAGATGGAAAATACATAAAGATAATTAGTGGAACCACATCATTAAATATAAATACTAGGAAGGAAATAATAAGGATTGCATTCTATGGAAGGAAGGTGCCACTAATGACCTAAGGTTTTGGAAATCCATTTCAAGTGGAAGAGTATACTCTAAAAAGTATGTAGGTGTAATATTATTAACATGAAAATGGTGGAATTTTGGGTTGATGCTTGGATTTCTCAGTCCCACTTGCATTCTAAGACCCCAGATGAACTTGTTCCCTTTTTTCAAATCTTATTGGGGTTTTAAAGTCAAATATTATTGGTCCTATGAGAACTATGTTCCTCATTAGAAGCCTCTCCACTTGTATTCATCAAATTAATTTATTTCCCAAGCCTTGCTTAGGCTCAACAATGATCTTTAGCATGTCCACATCCCACTTTTCCCAAAGGAAGACCTTTTATTTTGGTTTTTAAAATAAAATGGGACTTTATATATAAATTTATAATATTTGGTTGATTGGTCCTAGATGAGGAGTGTTATTACTAGAAGCTAATCTGTATCAAACACCTCACTTCTAAGGTTAATGTTTTCTTCTAATTGGTGGCCCAAAATAAAATTCTCACTATTAATAATCTAGATAAGAGGGGTATGCCCATACTTATCACCAAATATTACACCCTATATGAGGGTGTTCAATCCTCCTCCATATTTGGGTAACATGGGAATACTTCTAGGTATGTGGGTTTACCTATAGTAGAAGTAGACCTCTAAGTTTAAGGGCTAGCTCCCTAAATATATCTTGAAATGATTATCACCTACTTAACCAGTTGCTTATGGGAAAAGAGATATAATTTTGAATGAAATTAAAATAATCTAATGTTTTTTTAAACTAATATGATTTACACATGACCATCATACTTCTTTCACTAAGAAACAAGACCTAAAAACCAACTTTAAAGTCTTAAAAGGTTCTAACATAAGTGTTTCAACATAGAGGTGATATGCCTGAGACAACACAAGGTAAGTGAAAAAAAGGGAATATTTTACACTATAATAATAATTTTACACTTTAAAATATCCCAATACACTAGATACACTCTATATGACCTATTAGAATAGGAACTCTTGAATGAACATGAGAGGATAAGGATAATCAAGGATAAGAGATTATCACTTAACATCACCGTACATCACTTTTACACACTTAGATGTTAATGAACTCAAAAATAAGATTTAATTATTTATTAAAATTAAAAATATAATTTCAATCTAGTAGGGATTCACCATACATGGTGTGGTGTTAGTCTACAAGAGCCAAAATAACTACTACTTATAGAATTTGAGAGAGAAGATAAGAGAATGAAGTCCAAGAGTCACTATAACATGTGTCATGCTAAGAAAAGAATTTACACATGTATGATATAGGAATATGAAATATACCATACAATTTATACTTGGAAAATTGTCCCTCAAAACATGAAACTCATAAAATGTGGTGTAGAACTCCTCATTTGCATGCCTAGAAACTATCTTTGTCATTTGGAATTCTTGGAATGTACCAAAAAATAATATGGATTTATGTGATGATTTAAATCAGAGGGATTAGTTTTATACATTCTCTAAGATTCATTTGAGGTGTCCCTAATCATTAATATTCTTCTAGATATGGGTTATCACTACCTGTAGTCCAAATAACTCCTCTTTCACTCACCCTTCACACATGGCACCAAAATTGGTCTTTAGTTTTCCAATATGATCCATAAATGGGATTATATGACACCTATTATAACCCATCATTAAATTATATTCCTAAATAAAACCATAAAAGGCCTTCCACTTAAAGTTTTCATTATCTCACTAGCTTGTTTACTATGCTAGTTTGGACTAGCTAAGATGAAAGCACTTATAGAGGCACTTGTGAGATTATATTAAACATTAAATGAACATGGTTAGTTTTCTTAAGTCCCAAAACCTCTCTCAAAGTGTATTTCATCCTCTGAAACCCTTTCATACCTACACAACATAAAAAAATTCAATAAAAGACATTTTCCACCATATCTGTATCGGTAGGGTACAACTCAAGTTGATGGGGAGGAAACTTTAAGATTCCTATACAAACTCAAATAATCTCCCAAGCCATTCTAATTCATATGGATGCCTTTTATCCTTCATTTTCCCAATTAGGTCATGACCAAGGGTTTTAGAGGGTTTAGAGTACTTTTACCCTTTAAAGATTGTTCATACATGTCTGACATTATATTTACAAAAAAAATCCACAAAAATAATGTTTAAGGCCTCCTTCATCATTAAAAAACTCCTTATACTCCCATGAAAAGTGTCAAAGTAAGTGTGAGCTCTCAAAATTTCCTCTCCATTTTTCATACCTTAAATTGGTCTGAGCCAAGAAATGGATTTCATGTGGTTTCCTTTGCATTTTTATATCTTTAATACACCTTATGACTCCCCACTCTAATTTTATAATGCCTAGGAGAATTTTGGACCCTATTGCCCACTAGGCCTAATCAAGCCCTAATAAGTCTATCTACATGCTTATAGGTTTATGACACCCTAACATGTTTTTATCTCTTATTCCTAGTATTTCATTTTGGTTTATGTGTGACATAACTCTCAAAATCATTATATAAAGTCTCACCAACACTTATCTCACCTTTTCATCCTCTTTTCTCAGAACCTATAGGTTTTCACCCTTGTGAAGTGCCCTCTATTTGAGATAAAATAAAGGGAACTTCCCCTATTGTCTCATGTAAAAGGGTCATATTAAAGGTTTCTCCAAGTTGTGAGGATACTATATGAATTTTTTAATCTTTTAATCACATGGATAACCCTTCCAGAACTCAAAAAATCCATGGTAGACTCATGGAGAATCTCTATGTGTATAGGGTCTTAAATATAGACTATAGGTACATGTTAGAGACCGTATATTTCCAGTATTCCCTTGATATTGGGTTTTATTGAGGCGGTATTCATCATACTTAAGGTTCTCACAATGCTCACAAACCTTTATCCCACATTCCATTGCTCATTCTCACCTTGACTGGTCTTAACACAAGTGCTAACTATGACTTTGGTATAACTTGAATATTAGACCCTTAAATACTTTATTATCTTATTTTAAGAATATTTTATGATGAAAAACATCCTAAATAAGCTTTATAGGATGCCCACACTCTTTTTTCTTTACCAATTCCCTCATTTTAGACCATGTACTTGACTTACCAAAGGTGTTGACTGTGTGTGACTATGTTCTTCATTTCACCATACTTATAAGTGTATATTTTGTCTTAGATCCTTTATGAAACATTTAAATACCTTATTTAATTCATCATTTTCATTTGAAAGTCATCTAGGTCACTTTAAATCATTCATTTTCTATGTCAACACCATCATACCATGCTCTAGTTCACTATCAACTACAGTTGACTGTAGCTACCCATTGATGGAAAAACAAGGGTCTTGTAGGTGAGTATCCACCTTGAAATCCATGATAAATGGCCTATGATCCCTTTATAGGTCTTTTATCAACTTCCCATTGTAAATTATTTGTGTTTTTAATTCTAGTGTTTATAGGTTCACAACATGGGCTTTGTGAATACCTATAGTTAGGTTGTAACAAAGCTTTTCAAGGGCAATGTACACCTATATCTAATGGTCAAGTCATAACATTGTACCTCAATTAATTATTGATGACATTTAAACCATAAATGTTCTATTTAAATACTTAGAACCACTTTTATAGTTAATTTAAGGGTGTAGAGGTCACTTAGAACTTGAAATACTATAGAAAACACTAAAGGAAAGTAGTGAACAATTTCGTGATTTGGGAGCCTCCAAACACCAATTTTATCTAGTCACACATCCATTCCTTTTTTCAAGGTTATATCCCTAGGATAAGTACAAAATATAGATGCACTTAGATTCATCAAGACTCCTTGAAACACTACTATATGACATCATCAAAAGGCCCTAGGGCTCTATTTTGAGGTTTTAGGAAAACTTGTCCCTAAACTCAATTCTCTTCTCTTGAAGTGGCTTATCACTCTTTCCTACCAATCCAATATTTCAAATAGGACTATCATGGTTTCTCTCAATTTTTCCAACTTCATGATGGTGTGTAAACATGTCAAACTCCTACATACCAAACCCTCAAATCTTTGTGTAAGTCACTTGTAGGTGGCCATTTATAGGTTGTAGGGTAGTGGGTAGAAACACGAACCATGTGCATGGTGTGTGATTATTTGAACTAGTATTATACCCTTCCAAGTTTCTCATATGAATCTTTGCAACCTGAAGGACTTGAAACAAGCTTTAATAATCTCATTTTAACATGATGTGTTTTTTTATAGGCACCTATAGGTACACATCAATGGACTAATTGTGTATATGTTTTACTTTGACTATCACAGTGCTTCTTCTATCACTTTAGAGGGTTTTTTTTTCTATATTATTCTCTAAAAATGTGTTCACCAACTTTGAGACTTTTTATACACCTCCATGAATGTTTTCACACTTTAAGACACCATGATTGTAAGTGAAACTAAGCAACAAGTTGATTGTGTCTCACATTTGACTACAAAACTCATGATGTTAACCTTAGAGAGTAATATTAGAAATATATGGGGGAAATAATATATTATAGGTATGAAAAAAAACCACACATTACTTTGAAACGTTACAAAGAAAGAAACCTTCTACAATTGGTGAAACATGCTTGCAACTACACAATGGTGACCTAATCTTGCAATATGATATTTTTAGCTCATATAATAAACTTAAAACATGAAAAATAAGATGTGAATAATGAAAATAGTGACTCCACATCCTTTATAGGTAATATCAATAGTTGGATTATATGAACCTACTCATACAAGAGGAAAACCTACAGGGTGTGGGAACAACAAACATAAATGGATTGTCAAATTATTAAGAATGGTTCATAAAGTATTGGAAACCATTATTCCAAATCCAAACATGAAAATTATTTATACCATTTTTAATATCTATCACCAAGATCATTTGACCTGGAATTCATCTTATTGGTCATACCACCTAAAGACCTATTGACTAGTTTTGCTTGTGTAATGAAACAATAGAGAGATAAAATGATTATAGCCCATTTTTTCCATTTAAAAATAATATAAACAATGTATATGGAGTTATGGAATATTAAGGGTCACTAAATAATATTATCCCATGTGCCACTCTCTCTCATAGGCCTTGTATGTTTTGAAACTCCATCTTTTTCACTTATTTTCCTGATTTATAGTTAACACCTACAAACTTTGTTAGTAATAACATTACTGATAAGGAATATAATAATTAATAACATAAGGGGAATTTATAATGATTTATAACACTTATCCACCTAATAATACCATACCACTTTCATTAATTACCCATTTATGTCCCATAAATGGCATAAAATGACATAACGACTAAATGTGACCATGACCAAGGATAATAACACATTAAAACACATAAAAAGGAATATGAAACTCCATATTACATTTTAATATACCCCTATATCAATTTTTTTACTATATGGGGTTGACGCATTTTTTACTCATGATAAAAAATGGTCAATATTCTTGGTGTTCCCAAGGGTGGTATGTTTGCTATGTCAAGACTATTTGCCTAATCCTACCCATTGGGCCATGGAGTCACATATACATAGGTTTGACACATAATTTACCTTTTAAAAAATACTATAAATAAATAAATGACATACAAACAAGACACACCAAAAATAAACAAACATGTGTTTAATTAGAACACTTATGGAACACAACACAACTGAAACAAAGACACACACACCTAATATACTATCTTAAAAACCTTAGTTTTGAGGTGAAATATCTGATCATACCTCAACTAGTGTCAAATATATTTCCCCTTTCATCTTTTTCACTCCATGAAGGTAGTCTAGCATGAGAATCATGGTCATCATCAACCACTTGTGTATGGGTATGATCAAGAAGTCTTTTATCTTTATGTCTTCTTAGGTCTACAAGTGAATTATTTTGGTCCTTCATAAATGATCTCTCTTTCTCTATAATATCCTTTATTGGATCCTCAATCCTCTCGATCACTATCATATATGATATTCCTTCTTCAAACTATATATTAGACTATATAACAACTACCTCAACCTTTCTATCTTTTTGGTCATCATGCACTTGATGTTTAGAAGCATCAATCTATTATCATGTATGTTTGAATTACTCTAAAAGTATCTCAATATCAGATTTATTTTTTTAATGTCTTTTAAGTACAACAAAATATGCCTTCATCTCATTATACATGTTTACAACTTCTTAGGAAATAGCTTCATCAAGCTCTTTGTTGACTACAAACTCTTGATCAATAGAATGACATTCATTTTCATGTTTGAAAGAACACTTACAAAATTTTTCATTAGTCCCATTATCAATTTCGATATCAAACATGTAATCTCTTGGAGAAAAAGGATTCTTATGTAACTTTTCAAACTCTTGACATATAGAATTGAACCTTTGTCATAAGTCATTCTCCTCTTCCTCATGGGTGTCATAATCAAGGATAGTTTCATCAATAGCAGGTAGAAATACATAATTATTCCCACTATTTTGATCAATTAGGTTATTCAATCCATCATCATCATATACATGAATCAAATAGTTACTCTCAGTAGCTTGTGAGAAAGGGTGTTTGACATTTACCTTGGATCCCTCAAATGGATCTTCATGTATGATATATGTGCCATGGTCAGTTTGCTCAAAGTATGCATAAGGATCATATTCATAATCATCTACACAATATTAATTTATAAAAAGTAATATATTCCCTCAATCTTATAATCACCATCATCCACATTAGACTCATACTTCTCATTGATCACATAATTCAAGTTAGAGCTTGTTTCAATGTAGGGCTCAATGTGAAACCTTACAAGAAGCTAAGTTATTATGGCCACCTTGGTTCCATACCTTATCCTAAATTCAAATAGGGACCAATTATATGAGATATATACACCTATCTTTGTTGTAAAGTCTATTGAAAGGTAGATTTCAAAATGAGGAGAAAGGTCAACAATAACTATGTCTTGAAGGATAATAAATCCAAGGTAGTCATGGAGGAAAACCTTCAAATTTTTTATTAACCTTATTGTCTTATAAGGTATACCATATATCCATAGTACTCCTTTGATATGGATTTCATATTTTATTCCCAACTTATCAGCTACAACCTTGGGCATGAATGATGTAGAAGCACCACTATTAATAATATAATCATGTACCAATTTGTCACCCATAATGAGAGTGAGGTAGAAGGGTGGAGGATTATATTATATATTAGATGGTTTTAAAATGGTATTAGGAGAATTGGTAAGAGATACATGACCATTAATTTGACTTGAAGGTGAATGACTATTAAGAATAGTGGATAGTTTTTTTTACAATAGCTCTTTTTGGCCAAGAATGTAAAGGACATCCCACAAGGAGATAGATGCTTTAGCATTATTAAAAGAATGAAATATGTTTAATTTATTAGTTCTCACCTCATATTTAATCCTTTGAGTCAAATAAGTTGTTTAAACTTTAGTAATTGAGACACCTTGAGTAAACCTTACCACATTTTGACTTGAAGGAGGTGTAGGAGTGTTTGGAGCTGACATGTTTGTAGCCATGGTTTGTTTCCTTTTATAAGGATTAGATGACATTTTAGGCATGTTATTATCATCTCATTAATCATTAATATTATCCTTTGTATTTTATATAGTATAGGTTCCTTTTTTGAGAAAAAAATGTATCTTCCAATAAGAAGTTGGTGAAGCTTTCTTCACGAGGCTGCCAATCCTCATTTTCTTAAGTCATAACTTCATCTTCATTTGATAGGAGAGGAGTTATTCCTCTTTGATAATATAAATATTTATTTTCACCCTCATTGAAATCCATGAATTTTACTTGTTTCTAATATTCTCCTTGCACCAATTTTTTATGTACCAGTACCATCTCCCTTGTATTGGTAGTGGTGTTGGGATTATACACATTGGTAGGCTTATCAAAGTTAGGATGCCATTGACCTCTTCCTCTCCCATATTGTTATACAGTTTTTTTAATAGGGATATATACTTTTATGAGTACCTTCACCCTCATTTGAATCTATGAATTTTACTTTTTTCTAATATTCTCCTTGCACCAAGTTTTTATGTACCAGTACCATCTCCCTTGTATTGGTAGTGGTGTTGGGATTATACACATTGGCAGGCTTATCAAAGTTAGGATGCCATTGAACTCTTCCTCTCCCATATTTTTATACATATTTTTTTTATATGGATATATATTATAGGTTCCTTTGTTGAGCAAAAACGTATCTTCCAATAAGAAGTTGGTGAAGCTTTCTTCATGAGGCTGCCAATCCTCATTTTCTTAAGTCATAACTTCATCTTCATTTGATAAGAGAGGAGTTACTCATATTTAATAATATAAATATTTATTTTCACCCTCATTGGAATCCATGAATTTTACTTGTTTCTAATATTCTCCTTGCACCAAGTTTTTATGTACCAGTACCATCTCCCTTGTATTGGTAGTGGTGTTGTGATTATATACATTAGTAGGCTTATCAAAGTTAGGATGCCATTGACCTCTTCCTCTCCCATATTGTTATACATATTTTTGTTTATAGGGATATATATTTTTATGAGTACCTTGTTGCCTAATTTGAGCTCTTAACATTTGAATTTATACATACGGATCTATGGCATCATCTACCTTTTTAGGAATATATTTAGACTTGGTGTTGGCATTAAGAACTTGGGCCACATTTGGAGTATTAACAAGAGTATTGGGTAGTAAAGGCATACACACATTAGGATTTAACTTTCCTTCTTTAATGAGGCCATTTTTATCTCTAATGACAAGTTTATTTAGGAAGAGTGAAACCACCCATGGATTTAAGCATAATAGTAATATCAATACTAATGGCTCTCAAATATGTAGGGAAGATAAAAATAGTAGGTGGTCACATGGGAGGAGGAAATGTATACCTAGTCTCTTGAAACCTCTCATTTAATTCATGAATTATTTCCTTGAGATATATTTTGATCACTTTGAGATGATGTATGAGATAAGGATGGTCACTTTCATCTTCTAACCTTGAAGTTAGCAACACTCCAAAGTCATCCAATGATGTGATGCATCCACTAGGTAAGGTCATATACCAATTAAGTTCTTTCCATATAAGGGATATGGCAAGGAGTATAATGTAAATATTATCCTTAGTGACATTATGGAATTAAAAAAATGGATAAATCCCTAGTGTGTTCACTAGGTGTAACATGACTCTCACCATTGAATGTAGGCACACTCTTTATGGTGTTAGGTAGAATGTCATAATATGCCCAAGGGTGAATTGTATTACTATTATTAATGTAAATAAAGGCATGTTTAATATCCATGTTTTGTTTAAGATATTCAATATTTTCACTTTCTTGGCTAGAAAAATCTTCCTGTTCTTCAAAAGGCAGATTAGAATAAGGGCATTAAACTTCAAGAGGAAGTTAGGCTGAATAGGTGGTTTGATAGGATTGATAAATATACTATATGATGACCTATTATGAAAATGAATCATGAGAGAAAATTTATGACAAAAATTTGCCTTGAACCATGTTTTACATTGAATGGAGTCATCAAATACTGAGTAGCACACCAATTTGTATTTGATGTTGTCAAGACCAACATTCACCTTGACAAGTTATCTTAAATACAATGGTCCTAGTGATCATGTAAAAAATATTATCACCAAATATTTCACCCTATATGAGGGTTTTAAATCCCATTGAAAATTTGGGAAACATGGGAATTCTTCTAGGTATGTGGGTTTACCTATAGTGGAAGTAGACCTTTAGGTTTAAGGGTTAGCTCCATGAATATACCTTCAAATTATTATCACCTAATTAACTAGTTTTTTTTGGGAAAAGAGATAGAATTTTTAATTAATTTAAAATAATATAATGGTGTGATACACCAATACTATTTTCACATGACCATTATACTTTTTTCACTAAGAAACAAGACCTACAAACCAGCTTTAAAGTCTTAAAAGGTTCTAACATAAGTGTTTCAACATAGAGGTGATATACTTGAGATAACATAAGGTAAGTGAAACAAATGGAAAATTGCACACTCTAAGAGAAATTTTACACTTGAAAAGATCACAACTCACTAGCTACACTCTATATGACCTATTAGAATAAGAATTCTTACATAAACATGAGAGGATAAAGAGAAGCAAGGATAGGATATTATTACCTAAGATTACCATACACAAATTTTGCACACATAGATTAATTTTAATGAAATAAAAACCATACTTTAATTAACTTTTCAAAGGAAAAATACAATTTCAATCCAATAAGGATTTTCCATACTTGGTGTGGTATTAGTCTACAAGAGCCAAAATGGTTACTAATTATAGAATTTGATAGAAAAGAGAAGAGAATGAAGTCCATGAGTCACTAGAACACATGTAATGCTAATAAAATGAGTAAAAAATTTAAAATATAGGAATATTAAACATCATATCCAAGGTATACTTGGACAAATTATCATTAAAACATGGAACTCCTAAAAAGTTGTGTAGAACTCGTCATTTGCATGCCTAAAAACTATCTTCATCATTTATCCTTCTTAGAGAATAACATATAATAATAGGGATATATGTGATTATTTAATTGAGAGAGATTAGTTTTATACATGATCCAACATGAATTGGAGGTATCCCTAATCATCAATATTATTTTGGACATGAATTATCACTTCTTATAGTCCAAATAACTCCTCTTTCAGTCAACCTTCATACCTTCCACCAAAATTAGTCTTCACATTTCCAATATGATATGTACAAGGGAGTTTATGACACCTATTAAGACACATCATGGACTTATATTCATTAATAAAACATTAAAAGGCCTTTTAATTAATTTTTTTATTCTCTCACTAGCTTGTTCACTATTCTAGTTTGGACTAGGTAAGATGAAGGTACTTATAGAGGCACTTGTGAGATTATATAAAGAAATAAATTAACATGGTGAGTTATTTTAAGTAATAATATCTCTCTAAAAGTGTATTTCATCCTTTAAAACACTTCCATACCTACATAATACCAAAAATATTCAATAAAATACATTTTACACCCTATTCATATAGGTATGGTATAACTCAAGCTGATGGGGAGGAACCATAGAGAGTAGTATAAAACCTAAAATCATCTCCCAAGCCATTATAGGTCATCTGAATGCCTCTTCTCCTTCATTTTTCCAATTGGGTCACTATTAAGGGTTTTAGAGGGTTTAGATTAATTTTTCCCTCTAACGATTGTTCATGTAAGTGTGGCATTAAATTTTCAAAAAAATTCCACAAAAAAAATGTTCAAGACCTCATTCATCATTCCCCAACTCCTTATACTCCCATTCAAAGTGTCCAAGTAGGTGTGATCTCTCAAAGTTGCCCTTTTGAGCTTTCCTCTCCATTTTACATACCATGAATTGATTTGAGCCAAGAAATGGCTTTTATGTGGTTTCATTTTCATTATAACAAATTTAGTACACTTTATGACTCCCCATTCTAGTGTTTTAATTCTTTTTAATGTATATCTATCCCTAGGAATGAAGTTTGGACCCTATTAGTCACTAGGCCTAATCAAGACCTAAGAGATATATTTGCATGCTTATAGGTTTAGGATACCCTAACATGTTTCTATCTAATATAATTGGTCTTTAATTTTGTTCCATGTGTGACAAAAATATCAATATCATTTTTTAAAGTCTCACCAACCCCTATCTCACCTTGTCATCCTCTTTTCTTAAAACCTATAGGTTTGTACCCTTGGGAGTGCCCTCTATTTGAGACAACATAAAGGGTGATTCACCTATTGTCTCATGAAAAATAATGATATGAAAGGACTATAAAAGTTTTGAGGATAATTTTTGAAAATTTTTAGCTCTTGATCACATGGATATCCCTTACATAACTTAGAAAACCCAAGGCAAACTCATGGAGAATCTCAATGTGTAGGGTCTTGAATATAGACTATAGGTGCATGTTAGATACCCTCTCTTTCCCATATTTACATGTTATGTGGATATATTAAGGTGTTAATAACCATAATAAATGTGTTTACAATGCTCAAAAACCTTTATCAAACCTTCCATTGCTCACTCTTACCTAGATTAGTCTTAATATAGGTGTTGACAATGATTGTGGTATACCTTAGAGATTAAAGCCTCAAATACTCTATTATCTTATTCTTGGAATTTTATATGATGATAAACATCCTTATTAAGATTTATATAATTACCACACTCTTTTTTCTTTACCAAATCCTTCATTATAGACCGTGTACTTGACTTACCAGTGCTGTTGACAGTATATGACTATGTTATGAGTTTCACCATGGTTGTAGGTGTATATTTGGTCTTAGATCCTATATGAAATGTTTAAAGAAATTATTTATGTCATAATTTTAATTTAATAGTAATCTAGGTCACTTTACATCATGGATTTTCTATGTCAATACCATCACACCATGCTTTAGTTCACTATCAATTACAGTTGACTATAGCTGCCCACTGATGGAAAAATAGGGGTCTTATAGGTGAGTATCCACCTTGAAATCAATTCTACATGGTTTTTAATCCCCTTATAGGTCTTTGATGAACTTAACATGGAAAATTATTTGTGTTTTTATTCCTATTTTCTATAGGTTCATAACATGGGCTTTGTGAACACCTATAATTAAGCTATATGTACACTTTTCTAGGGAAATGTACACCTATAGGTAGTGGTCAAGTCACAACCTTGTACCTAAATTCCTTATTAATGAACTTTAGACTAAAAATTTTCTCTTTATCTTCTTATAACCACTTTTCATGGTGATAGGCTCTTACATTGCTATCTTAGGGTATATAAGTCGCTAGGAACTTGAAATACTATAGTAAACATAGAGAGAAAGTAGTAAATAATTTCATGATTTGGGATCCTCCAAAAACCAATATCCTCTATTCACACATCTATTCATTTTTTAAAGGTTATACTTTAAGTATTGGGATACAAGATAGATGCACTTGGATTTATAAATACTCCTTGAAACATTACTATATGACATCATCAAAAGGGCCAGGGCTCTATTTTGGGGTTTTAGGGAAACTTGTCCCTAAACTCAATTCCCTTCTCTTGAAGTGGATTCTCACTCTTGCCTACCAATATAATACTTCAAACATGATATTCATGTTTTCTCTCAACTATTACAACTTCATGAAGATATATAAACATTCCAAACTCCTTAATGCCAAACCCTCAAATCTCTATGTAAGCCACATGTAGGTGGTCATTTTTAAGTTGCAGGGCAGTGGGTAGAAACATGAACCATGTTCATGGTGTGTGATTATTCCAACTAGTATAATATCCTTCCAAGTTACTCAAATGAATCTCTGAAACCTAAAGGACTTGAAACAAACTTCAATATTCCCATTTTAATGTGATATGTTTCTTGTAGGCACCAATAGGTATACATCAATGGACTAACTATGTATATGTTTTACATTGAATATCACAGTCCTTATTATGTCACTTGAGATGGTTTGGTTTTCTACATTATGCTATAATAATGTGTTAACCACCTTTGAGACTCTTCATACACCTCCATGAACCATTTCACACTTCAAAACACCATGACTGTAAGTGAAATTAAGTAATAAGTTGATTGTATCTCACATTTGACTACAACCTTCATGATGTTAATATTGTATAATAATATTGGAAAGAGGGGGGAAATAAGATATTAAATACATGAAACACAACACCACACATTGCTCTAAAACCATTGTAGAGAAAACAACCTTTTACAATTGGTGAAACATGCTTGTAATTAGATAATGGTGACCTCATCCTACAATATAATCTTTTTGGATCATGGAATCAACTTAAAACATGAAAACCAATATGGAAAGAATTAAAGGAGAGATTACACATCATATATAATCAATTTTAAAAAATTGATTATATGGACCTACTCATACAAGAGGAAAACCTATAGGGTGTGGGAAACAACAAGTAGAAATGGACAATCAACTTGTTAAGAATGGTTCATAAAGTACAGGAGAAAATTATTCCAACTCAAAACATGAAAATTAATTATACCAAGTGTATTATCCACCACCAAAAAAATTTGACCTAGAAGTCCTATTGGCCATACCATCTAAAGAACTGTTGATTATTTTTGCTTGCCTAGTAGAGCGATGGAGAGATAGAATGGTTTTATCCCAGTTTTGACACCTAAAAATTATATTAAGCATGTAAATGGAGTTAGGGAAGCTAAATTTCAATGTATAATCTTCTCACTTGTGACACACACTCTCTCATAGGTTGTATAACCTTTGAAAATCCCTCTTTTCACTTATTTTCTTAATTTTTAGTTTACACCTACAAGTTTTTATTATTACTAGCATTATTGACAAGGAATATGATAGGTAATAACATGCGAGATGTTGAGAAGGAGTTATAAAACTTTTCTACCTAAGAAAACCATACCACTTTCATTAATGACCCATATATGACCCCTAAATGTCATAAGGACTAAATGTGACCATTACCAAGGCTAATGGCACATTAAAACACATCAAAAGGACTATGACACACCCTATGACATTATAATAAACCCATATATTGAGTTTTGGACTATAGGGGGTTGATTCATTTTTGAATTATGATAAAAAATGGTCAACACATCCCTAAAAGACATACTCTATGCATATCATCTGAGGAATCAACCTACTACCTCTTCTTATATTTATCATTTGGTTATTCAATATTTGACATTCTCTTCCAATTTTTTTTTGTCTCCAAGGTCTTCCTAGGATCATTACCAGAATTGATTATGTAATGGAAACCTCCCTAGGCTATGGCATCCCATTCCTTTTTATGTCACCTTTCTCTCAACTTGCTATAACACAACTATATACTAGGGGGTGAATTAGTATATTGATTAACTTAGTCTTTTTAAAAACCCTCTAATATATATTAAAAATCATATGTAGATTAAAACAAATATGTAGAGATCACACACACACAAATTCACATGACAACATATGTATATGTGGAAAACCTAATATTGGAGAAAACATGATGAGAATAGCTTCTAAAATATATTTTTTTAATCTAGCCTTATAGTCAAAACATCACTAGTTACACATTTAAGGCTGCTGACCCTAAGGAGACACTAATCCCCTGATTTAAGAGCACCAACTCTAATGATGAACCCACTCCCTAAATGAGCACCAAATTAATTTATCTAATGGCACCTACCTATCAGATTTTACTATGGAGCTACAAATCTAGATTATAATATAGATTCATAAATGAATCCAATCCTCTATTCTCTATTATAGGTCTATTTTGTAACTACTCATGCTCTACACTTCATCTATATTTTCTTCCCTACTCTTCTCTTCTCTACCCCTCTCATTATGTGTCTCTATATTTCTCAATTTGACACAATTTAATAACTCCAGTATCATCTACATGTATCTCTCTCTCTCTCTCTCTCTCTCTCTCTCCTCTCTCTCTCTCTCTCTCTCTCTCTCTCTCTCTCTCTCTCTCTCTCTCCTCTCTCTCTCTCTCTCTCTCTCTCTCTCTCTCTCTCTCTCTCTCTCTCTCTCTCTCTCTCTCTCTCTCTCTCTCTCTCTCACACACACACACACACAATAAATTGATCTAGGGTTTCTTATCTTTTTTGTGTTCACACTACTTTTCTAATACATCATGCTCATTTATTTTGTATTTTAGTTCATATCTTTAACTTCAAGTTTCACACATCTTGAACTCATCCTCTATCATTGTGATTCTTGGTCTGATTACTATCTTTAGCATATAATGAACTCTAGTTTTGATGCACATGTATAATTATATAAATTGGATTTATTACAAAAATCAATATCATTTTTTGTATCATAACTTATGGCTTAAATTTAAGTTCTTACATGTTCCTATGCTAGACCATTGGGATGCATAGACCTTTAAATATCAACTGTTGATCTTAATTTTATCTCCATAATCTAATGGTCTTTATTTAAATTTCTCAACTTTAAAATCATCCATTCAATTGATATCTAATAGGCTCACTCTTTCCACTGGATCCTTTTATGCTTATAAACTTTAACTATTTAACCATAAAATACGTTCATTGATCTTTTTGATCTGAGCTTCTATGTGCCACTGGATCTTTATAGTTTCATGAATGTTATCTCTATCTATTGTTAAACATCGATCACTTATCCTTATATTATTGCATCTTCAATATTTAGAATGAATACGCTATGTCAATCTCATCAAACTAGATTGGTATTTAACTTGCCTCTATGTCAATAAATATCAATCACTTTATTCTATTGAGTCTACTCACTCCATTAGATCTTCATTGCATGATCAACCATTCATTATTTGATCTTTTGACAATCTCTATCATTATCTCTGATGAATTATAGAGAATGTGATGCTTGAATTAGTACATGAATTCTATACATTTCTATCAATTCTATCTATTGAGACACTTAGCGTCCTTGCATTGACCATTAACTAATTGATTTTGAAATGTATCGTATATCTATTGTTCAAGATCCATGATTGTGACACTTGTCACTAGCATATTTACTCAGATATTCCTTTTACATTTTGATTTTGTCACATGTCATTAGATCTTAAATGTATAATTAAGTGATAACTATTGATCTTCTAAGAAGATCGATCTTTACCTTGTGAAGATTTTACTAAGTATGGTGACCATCTCAATATGCTTAGAAAGCTAACTTTACACCTTCATATATTTTTCTTCGCTCATCCACATGGTCTAAAATTTAGACCATATAAACTAGGAATGATAATTAAAAATCTGATATGATCATATCTTATTGAATCCTTCACACATGTGAGATATAATGTTATTAAGATGCTCATTTAGATTATTTTTCCATAGAGCTAATTATGCTTAGAAGTGCCTAGAAGGACAACTTTATTCTTGCATAAATTTTGATGTGATTCATCACATGACCTATATTAATAATGAATAAGATCTTAAATAGGAGATTCCATCCATATATTCATTTGATCTAAAAACCTTAATATGTATAAGAGATGACATCATAAAAATTCCTACTTAGCTTTTTATTGCTATGTGCAAATTTGACTATGGGAAAACACTGTCAAAATGTTTGGGAGCCCTAATTTTCTCATGAATATCTTTTATCATACTAAATCACTTGAGTTAAGATTTAGTGCATAAAAAATAAACACAAAGATAAATAAACCCAAATGATCATTTTGTCCTAATACATCCATGTGTGTAAATGTTGACCTTATTAACATCCTTACTTGGCTTTGCTTGAACCCTTTTACAAATTTGGCTAAGTATAGAAATTTAGTGTATTTTGTATGAGTATCCAACTTTGTATCCCCATATCTTCAACTACACTTCATATCATGACTTCAAATCTAGTGCATAATAACTAGAGACTAAATTGATCACAACCATATGACCAGCTCCAATAGACTTGTCCACATGTGGAAATGGTGATGTCACTAAAATGCCTTCTCAAATTTTCCTATCATGGACCCAAAGTGTCTAGATGATCAATATGAAGAATTGAATGAATTCCAATCATGCACACAATCACTCCAATCATACTTGACCTCTAATAGGATCCCTTATATATACTCTAATCACCATATGTATCCTTGAGCATCAATGACATCCATAATGCCAATAATCTCCCTTTGACATCAATGGCAATCATATTGCCAACAATATCCCCCTTTATCATTGATGGCAAACTAAATTCTATAATCTTCTAATAATCTGATCCTTCTCTAGAATTTATTCCATTGGCTTCTAATGAGTATGAACTAAATCTATTCATACCAATACTTCCTCCCCTTTAGGTAATGGCATATTTTTCTAAACTTAACTTGGACACTTGCCTTGATCTTATTTAGCATTTGCACTTTTTCTCCAAACTTTTATACAGAGCATTTGATCCTCTTCTCCCCCTTTGACATCAATGGTAAAGGGACTCTTTCTAACTGTTTGTCCAAATGTTTCTCCCCCTTATAAGGTAAAGGAGTTTGTCCAAGAATCTGCAACCATCAACTCATTATAAATTTGCATAAGTATGCATACCTGAGTTGTCTTTTCTCTCTTATTCTGGGGATTAACTAAGCTTTTATGAGACTCCCCATAGACTCATGCCCTATCACTAAGATCTAGTGATGTGATATAAGAGCCACCACTCCCGAATTTTGTCTTAAATTCTCAAATTATTCCTTGGGAAGAGGTTTGGTGAATATGTCTACAATTTGACCCTGATTTGGCACATACTTCATTGTGACCTTTTGATCTGCAACCTTTTCTCTTAATAAGTGATACTTGATTGATATGTGCTTGGATCTATAATGCATCACTAAATTCTTTGATATGTTAATAGTACTTGAATTATCATAAAGAATAGAGATAGATGATTTTTACTCTACATTTATGTATTTTAGTGTTTGCTTCATCCATAAGACTTGAGTGCAACATGCCGCTACTACTACACACTCTACTTCTATTGTAGAAAGAGTAATTGACTCTTATTATTTGCTTAAATATGAAACTAGTTTATTTCCAAGGAAATATAAACCACCACTAGTGCTTCTTATATCATCCACACTTCATTCCCAATCTACATATGTATATGTTATCAAAGTGAAATATTCACTTGTAGGATACCATAGGCCATAGTAAATTGTGCTCTTGATATATCTAAAAAAAATTCACTGCATTAACATGTGAGTCTTTAGGAGTAGCTTGAAATCTTGCAATGATGCATACTACTTTTATGATATCAAGTCTTGATGTAGTTAGGTATAACAAACTACCTATCATTGATCTATACATAGTCTAATTATCAAGGGACTCATCCTCTTTGATCAACTTACATCTAGTTTTCATGGGAGTATTAACTCATTTTCTATATTGCATTTCAAACTTCCTGAGCATCTATTTTGCATACTTGGTGTGGGATATGAATATCCCTTCATCATATTATGCTATTTATAGACCAAGGAAGAAATAAATTTCTTCAAAAATAGACATCCCAAACTCACATTCCATTTATGTATTAAATTATTTGCACATTTTGTTATTGCTAACACCAAAGATGATGTCATGTACATAAACAACAATAATGAACATATGCTCACATGTTGATTTGAAGTATAGATTGTCTTTTTCACACCTTTTATTGAATCCTTATTTTTTTAGGTACTTATCTAACCTTGAATACCATGCTCTAGGTTCTTGATTTAGACCATATAGATCTTTCTTCAATCTTCACACATAATCTTCTTCTTTTAAGAGCCGAAAACCCTTAGGTTGTTCTATGTAGACCTCATCTTTTAGGTTTCTATTCAAGAAAGAAAACTCAACATCCATTTGATAGAATTTGAACTTCTTGTAAATAGATAATTCTAAAAACATTCTTATAGCTTCCAATCAATCAACTAGAGCAAATGTTTCCTAGAAATCTATGCCCTCAACTTGTGCATATTCTTTGCACACCAATCTTGATTTATTTCTTATAACATATCCATCCTCATTGAGCTTGTTTCTAAGGACCCACTTTTTACCTATCACATTTTTGTTTTAAGGTCTTAGAACTAATTTCCAAGTTTTTTTATTTTCAATTTGGATTAGTTATTCTTCCATAGATTTTAGCCAATTATCATCCTTACTAGCTTCAACATAGCTCTTAGGATCAATTTCAAACATTAGAGAAAACTTAGTTGCTTTTTATTTTGTGCAACTCCTCTCCTTATCTAAACTCCTTCATTATTATTGCCAATGATCTACTTTATAAGATGATCCTTTTGAACTAATCTTGTAGATTCCTTTTAATTACTTCTTCATGCTCTTCATTAGCTACTTCATCTTCAAAATTTGATTCTTCAATACATATTTCTTTGTCAAATTTAACATGTTTCAATCCTTATTCAACCTTGACATTGATGCTCTCTAAAATATTATGTAGCCTTTTGTTTTAATAAATATAGGCTTTGCTTTGGGTGGAATAACCAAGAAATATTCCTTCATCACATCTTGATTCAAAGCTTCCCAACTTGTCTTCTTTTCTCCTAATGTAGCATTTGGTACCAAACACTCTAAAATACTTCATAGAGGTAGGTTTTCCATACCAAAGTTTACAAGAAGTTTTGTCACCATTTACCCTTAGTTGAATTATGTCCAAGTTATATATTATTATTTAGACTTCTTCTCTCTAGTATCGATCAGGTAGCTTGGCCTCTTTTAGCATTGTTCTAGCCATCTCCTTGACTGTCCTATGCTTTCTTTCAATAAATCCATTATGTTGTGGAGTTATTGTTATAGATTAGTGTCTTTTGATTTCATGATTCTCAAAATAAATATATGAACTCATTTGAGGTGAATTTTCCACCTTTATCAGATCTTAAACATTTTATTTTTCATCCAATCTTATTCTCCACCATGACCCTAAAGATCTTGAATCTCTTAAATGCATGTTACTTATCCTTCAAAAAGGTTACCCATGTCATTCTTGAGTAATAATATACAAATATCATGAAGTATCTATCTCATTTATATCTTCTTGTTTTAATAGGACCACAAAGATCAGTATGAACTAATTCAAGAGGATTTGTAGTTGCATACTCCTTTGTTTGAAATCTGACCCTTGTCTACTTTCCTAGTTAACATTCCTTGTAAGTAGTGTCTACAAATTTGGTTATCTTAGGCATGTGTCTAACACACTTATTTGAGCTCACTTTGACTAGGTTATCAAAGTTGACATGACCCATTCTTCTATACCATAACTAGCTTTCATTAATGTTTCCTATCAGGTAGTGTTACCATTCACTTAAACAAGATTATAGATATTGATTTTTGTTTTTCTCTCTTCTTCAATTATTCTTATAGATCTCTTTTATTTATAGCCTTATACATTAAATGTGACCTTATATCCATTTCCACACATTTTTATGACACTTAGTAGATTATGCTTAAATCCTTCAACATAAAGGACATTATATGTAGGCAATTTTCCATCTATGTTCAAGTTTCTTTTACCTTTGATCATTACTATAGTGTTCTCTCCCAAGCTGACAGATCATTATTTATATTTACTCAATTTGATGAATTTTCTCTTGTCACCAGTAATATGTTTTGAGTAATCATTGTTTATTACCCATAAATTTTGCTCCTTGGCATGGAGTGCAATTTGAGGAATCATAAAATGATCTTTCACTTTCCACACAACCTCAAGTTTCTTATTTGGATTCTTTTTATCCTTTTCAAAGACTTCTGACCCTTTTTTCACACTAAGAGGCATGCCTTTCTTTTTACTTTGTGTTTTTGGTCTTACAAAGTTTTTTTTGCATTGTTTAGATATGTGACAAAAATTATTGTAATTATAACATATTACATTTGTATCTAACAAGGGAGAAAATGAATTTTTACTAATAAAATTTGTTATCCTTTTAGGTACAATTCTACACTTAATATCCCTATGACCAAAATGATTATAGGTATAACAATAACCATATAAATATGAGGAATACATAGTCATATCATTTCTTTGAGCAGTATGAGGAGCTATTCTAATCTCTGGCATCTTCAAGTCTCTTACTTTTGTGTATCCATCTACATCAACTAACTTTGTCTTCATCTTTTCATTAGGCTTCATTTATCCTTCAACTTTGTTCACATCAACTATGTTTAAGTATATTTTTGTATCCTTACAAGCTTTCTATTTATTTACTCCTGACTCACCTTCTGATTTGAAGTTATCATATAGGTTAGTAAATGTACTAGTTATGGATTTTTTTCCTTTTTCATAGACAAAACCTAATCTCTCTTTTAAGGTATTTTAAGAGTTGATCAATTCTTCAAGAATGTCTAATCCTCCTATCAACTTTAGATTTTTATCTAGTTGTCCTTTAGCCTAGTCAAGATCTTTTCTCAAAGCCACTATCTCTACTTCTAACTTCATGCACTTATCAGATTTAGATTGCAGTTTAATTCTTATTACATATTCTATTTTTTTAGCCTCTTCAACTTATGTCCTTAGGATAAAAACCATATGATCATATTTATCAATAATTTTGAGCATTTTCTCAATTTTCTTTTATCCAAGATTCTTCTATTTTTATCTCTCTTTTCTTAGCTTGTCAATTTCCTCTAAAGCATAGATGAGTTCACACTTTTGATCCACTTCTCCTTCTTCTTATTCATCTAAGTCTTCAACTTCTTCTTGATCCAAAAAATATGATCATATTGTCGTGAATAGGACTTCCTTTTTCCTCAGACATAAAATCATAGTCATCATCATCATCATAACTATCATTTCCATCCATTGAATCACTGTCTTCTTTTCTGAATAGGCCTTTCTTATTTTTGAAGAAGTTATTCTTTTTGGAATAGTGAGGTTTCAAATTTTTACTATTCTCTTCTTTCCTAGTGTTATCCTTCTTATTATTAGGTAATTTAGCATCAAAATATCCTACTTTACCATAGTTAAAACATTTGAAGGGTAACTTAAATTTGTACTTTCCAGACCCTCTTCTCAATCTTCTAACAAAGTTGGATTCTTCTTCATTAGTTTCCTCAGATCCAAATGTCAGTGCTTCTACCTTCACTGGTTTGGATGCTTTAAATTTAGCTTCTCTCTTGAAGGTATATGTTTCTCCCATTCTCATCTCATAGGATATTAATGCTCCACGCAACTCATCAAAAGTGAGTTTATCCATATTTATTTATTTTTCTATTGTAGATATTTTTGAGTCATACCTTGATTATAGAGATATTAGGACATTCTTAATAATGATTAGATCTTTCATCTTTTCTCCAAGCCCTCTGATTGTATTGACTATTTCATCTATTCTAAGGAGGTAGTCTACAATTTTCTCTTCTTAATTCATTTTAAGTCTTTCAAAATTTCCTTTCAATATTTGAAGCTTGGTCTACTTTATCTTATCATCACCTTCATAGATGCTCTTAAATTTATTCCAAATATCTTGTGAATTTTGATAATACAAAACTTTAACAAATTCTAAATTAGATAATCCACATAAAAAAGCATTCTTATCATTGGCATTACTCTTATATTATTTCTTGGTAGTCTAATAAGTAGGAGTTATAGCAGGAGTTATATATCCATTTACAATAGACATCCATACATCAAACCCTAATGAAGATAAATATGCTTCCATTATTATGATCTAAAATGCATAGTTTGATCCATCAAAGAGAGGTTCCTTATTTGAGAAAGAACCTTCTTGAATATCCACTTGTGTTCACCATCCAAGATCTACCTAAGGAAATTAAGCTTCTTCTAAAGAACCAGGGCTTTGATACCAATTATTGGAAAACAACTATATATCGAGAGGGGGGTAAATCAGTATATTGATTAACTTAATCTTTTTCAAAACATTTTAATACATATTAAAAAGCATATGTAGATTAAAAAATAAGTAGAGATTAGACACACATAAATTCACATGATACCATATGTATACATGGAAAACCCAATATAAGAAAAACCACAGTGAGAATAGCTACTAGAATATACTATTATAATCTAGCCTCATAGTCAAAACCTCAATGGTTACACATTTAAGGGTACTAACACTAAGGAGATAGCTATCCCATAATTTAAGAGCATAAACTCTAAGGAATCACCCACTCCCTAACTAAGAACCAACTTAGTTTATTTTATGGCACCTACCTATCAAATTCTACTATGGAGATACAACTCTAGATTATAATATAGATTCATAAATGAATCCAATTCTTTATTCTCTATTATAGGTATGGTCTATAACTTCTCATTCTCTAAACTTCATCTCTCTTCTCTTCCCTTCTTTTCTCTTCTCTGTTCCTTTAGTTTCGTGTCTCTATATTTATCAATTTGACATAATTTAATAATTCCAATAGAATCTATATGTATCCTAGATGGAGGGGGGGGCAAGTGCTCGATCCTATTCATTACCCTATATATATAGTTCCCATTGAAATGAAACTAGGTGGGATAATCAACAAACCATGATCATCTACCCTATCCTTATTTAAGACTCCCCAGATAGAGATAGAGATGGAGATATATTTACCCAAATATTTAGTCTATAGATGGATGGTATATCTCTATAGATAGAGATGGATGCCCCATATATAGAGAGTGGGGTTGAGGACCCTCTCCCCTTTATATATAGATCTTATCTATCCATCTAGGAGTTTCTATATCCTTATCTAGTTCTAGGGGATCTAACTAGATACATACTACATAATATTTATAGATACAGGGGCCCTAAGCCTCTTAAATAGATTTGTCAGTGCCCTATCTATCTATAAATCCATATAAGTTATTTATATAGGGGCCCTTATCGACCCATACTAGAGTATAGGTGGTAGAGGGGGTCTAGATCTCTCCTATTGGTTGAGAGTTATATATAGTAGGCCATCAAGGGAGGGGGGATATATATAAGTAATTGATCAAGGGTTTTGTATCTTCTCTATGTTCAAACTAGTTTAACAACACATCATGATCAATTCTATTAGATTTTAGTTCCTACCTTTAACTTGAAGTATCTCTCATCTTGAACTCATACTCCATCAGAATAATTCTTTATCTCATTACCATCTTAGCATATATTGGGCTCTAGTTTTGATGTATATGTATAATTACATATATTAGATCGATTACAATAATCAATCTTGTTGTCTATATCATAGTTTATGGCTTAACTGTAAGTTCTTGCATGTTCCAATGCTTGACCATTGGGATGAATAAACCTTTAAATCTAGATCATTGATCTTAGGTTTGTTACCATAATATGATCTTCTTCATTCAAATGATCAACTTTAAAATGTATCCATTAAATCAATCTCTAACAGGCTCACTCTCTCTATTAGATCCTTATATACTTCTAATCTTTAACTATTAAACTTTAAAATGTATTCATTGATCTTTTTGATCTAGGCTTCCATGTGCCATTGGATCTTCATAGTTACATGAATGTTATATCTATTTATGGTTAAACATCGATCATTTGTCCTCATCTCATTACATCCTCTCTTTGGAATAAATATACTCCATCAATATCATCAAACTAGTTTGATCGTTAACTCACCTCTATGTCAATAAATATTGAGTAATTTATCCCATTGAGTCCAGTCTCTCCATTAGATCTTCATTGCATGATCAACCACTCAATGATTGATATTTTGATAGACTTGATTGTTATCTCTAATAAATTCTTGAGAATGTGACACTTGGCATTAACATGTGCCTTCTGCACATTGTTATCAATTCTTGCTATTGAGACACTTGACATCCTAACATTGATCATTGAATAATTTATTTTGAACCAAATCATATATTTATTTTTCAAGCTCTATCATTGTGATACTTGTCACTAGCACATTTACTCAGAGATGCTTTTGAGATTTTAACTTTTATATGTGTTTTTAGATCTATAATGTATGATTATGCACTAATAATTGATCTTATAACAATATTAATATTTACCTTGTTCATATTTGACTAAGTATGGGGACCATCTCAATATTCTTGGAAGGATAACTTTTCACCTTCATATCTTTTACTTCGCTCATCCACCTGGTTTAAAATTTGGACTATATAAACTAGGCATGATAATCAATAAAACCATATGCTCATATCTTATTTAATCCTTAATGAGTGTGATATATAATTTCATTAATTTGATCAATCATATTATTCTACCATAGAGATAATTATTCTTAAAACTTCTTGGAAGGCCAACTTTGTTCTTGCATAACTTTTAATGTGCTTCATCACATGACTTGTAAATAGTGCATAAGATCATATCACATAGGGGATTCCATACATACATTCATATACTCTATAAAACTTCATACATGCAATATATGACATCATAAAAATGCCTACTTAGCTTTTTTTTGCAATCTATTAATTTGACTATGTGGGAAACACTATCAAAATGCTTGAGATCCCTACTTTGCTGATGCATATCTTTTGTCACACTATATCACGTGACCTAAGATTTAACACATAGAAATTAGGAATAAATATTAACAAACCCATATGATAATTTTTTCTTAAAACCTACATGTGTACAAATTCTAATCTTGTCAACATGCTTAATTAGCTTTGCTTGAACCCTTTTGCGAATTTGGCTAAGTATATAAACTTAGTGAATTTTCTCTAAGTAGCCAACTTTGCATCCCCATATCTTAAACTACACTTCATCTCATGACATCAATTTTTTTTATAATAACTAAGGACTAAATTTATAACAACCATATGACCAACTCCCCCAAACTCATCCACATATGGTAATGGTGATGTCATCAAACTACCTTCTTAGATTTTCTTATCATAGACCCAAAGTGTCTAGATGATCAATATGAAGAACTAGATGAATTCAACTCATGCACACAATCACTCCAATCATCCTTGACCTTTTATAGGATCCCTTGCATATCCTCTAATCACCATATTTAGCCTTAAGCATCAATGACATCTATAATTCCAATAATATCCCTTTTGACATCAATGACAATCATATTACCAACACCCACATCTATTTTTGACTATTTGAAAGGCAAGGAATGATATCATTTTTTATAATAAAAAGAGAATAAATCAACTCAAACTTTTAGAATTTATGCTCAACTATTTTGGAGAATTGGTGGGCTTTCCCTCCTAATGACAAGACTCTTCGGTCTCCTTCCAAGATTTTTGTTGATAATTTGGCCTTCCAAGACAAATATAAACCCATGTAGTTCAAAAATTTCTAATAGGTCCCTTAAATATTGAAAGAGGCTTCCTAAATCTTATCATGATCTTCAAATGGTATTTTTCAAGCCTTTTATCATCGTTCAAGGTTTCATTATATGCTCTAAGGGTTTCTTGAGAAACCATCATACAATAGCATGTTTTGAGTCATTAGATGATGTGTTAGGTTGTCATGCATTGTGTTTAGGTGAATGGAATAGTATCAAGTGTCATTGGGATCCTAAAAGTGGCATATATCATTTTTTATAAAGTTAATATACTTTAATATAAATTAAGGTATTTGGAGAGATTAAGGTTTCCTATTCTTATTATATTCTTGCTTATTTTAAATACTTCTTGGGGGAGAGGCATTGTTAATAATATTTAAGACATGTCCAAATATTTTTTTGGATATCAAAAATAGGTTTAATTTCTTATATAAAGCTATCTTCTATAGTCTATTTGTTAAAGAATGTTTTAAACCCTAATAATCCCTTAAGGTTATCAAAATACCCTTCAAACATGCCATATAATTTAACCTTATGGTTAAAATCCTTTAAAGAATGTGTCACATTTAAATAAGGATTTTTAAAAGGTCTCATAACCATTAAAAATCATAAAAAATGGTCTTATATGCAAAAAGGGGTCTTTTTAGGGGTTAAATATCATTTATTCACCATAAAAGGCCCCACACACTTGAAAAGTGACCTTTTAACTTCCTTCCAACCATAACAACTAGTTTGAAAGCATATTTGACTTATCATTTCACTCATTGTGGCCCATAATGTTTTTTCAAGATCTAAAATGTGAAAAAATACAAAAAATGAGGTTTTTTAGGTGTTTCCAAGACTTATAAAGACTTGTATAATCACTAAAACCCCCAGGTGGTCTTAAACCCTTGTAAAACCCTAGTGGCCCAATTTTGGGTAATATGTCTTACAATGATGAACATGTTGAAGCATGAAAGTCTTTGATAAGTATATTTATAGGTCTACACATACATTTTTCACTTTCATCCCCTAGTAGGGGCATGCGTGACATTGAGGAATAGGCAAAGAGATCCACATGGCAGTTGGTAGGTTAAGAGTCTTGTATTGTTACCTCTATGTTTTAAAGCTTTTTCAAGGTTAATATATCTAAATGGTTGTGGAATAAATTATAATACTATTCTCTATCCAAGAATAATAAACCACTTGGTTACTATTAACAATATGGATTTCACCCTTGAGTCAAAGGTGTTTTAGACTTGCCTCATCCAATTGATAAAATAGGATCACCTCTAGCTGTGGGTCTCTTATTAAGTGAGATGAACCTATTATTTTGGGGCTAGCTCCCCTAATGCATCATATATGATCAATTACTAAACCTAATTTATTTTAAATTAAAATGGATAGAAGGATGCATGAAATTAAACTATATACTATAAGAGCTGATGTACCAATATGTTGTGTCCCCTCTATTTTACCCTTCAACAACACTTATGAATAAGGAAAAGACTAATGACTAAACCACTCTCTACAAAATATTCTTAAGAATAAGTGATTTAAATGGAGGATATGATATATGAATACAAATTGAGGATTATGAAATGGAGGTTTGATTCAATACATTGCCAATCAGATTCCACTCCAAGCATAATCACCAACACTTTCATAGATAATGTGACCTATATACAATAATCTTCTAGAAACTAGGTTTGAAATAAGGAAATATAAAGGGAGATAAGAATTAACCACTTTAACAAATAAAAAATTATAAAACACTAAACTATCATGGAGAATCTAAACTAGTCCTTATATTAGTTCAAAGGTTATAAGGTACAATTTGGTAGATTTTATTCATACCTAGTTGATGGATGATTATAATAGATCTTGAA
>JARHVA010001039.1:2422500-2615000 GCA_037957365.1 Torreya grandis | reverse complement strand
ACAAACTTTCATGGAAAGTTTCTTTCACACCCCATTAATATGATGTAGGAGCATCCTTCTTGGATGACATGTTTTGTGTTTTCCTAAAGAAATTTTTCTTTGATCAAATGTGTTGAGTTCAATTAATATGTTTATATTTGTTATATATATGTTATGAGTCATTTTTTACACCTTAGAGTGTTTTTTTAGTGTCTAGGAGTACTATTTTAGGTCAAGAATTCAAATTGGCACTTTCCTACTAATTTTCACAATTCAAATTTTTGAATTTATCAATCAAGGTTTATGAGTTTTGTGAACGTTGCATGGGTCATGAAGGTGTCAATTATTAGGGGAAAATAATAGAGACACCATGGATCTATAAAATATTACATATTTCATAATTGTATATAAAATAAACCTTAATCTTTGTGCAAGGTGTAAACTTGCTTGTTAGTGACCATTGGAAGGTCAAGAATTGGTTAGAGTAGCTATAGTTAGTAAGAAACTAGTAATTTTTTGGGATTATATTTAGTTTTAATATTAATTAAAGGTAAAAAGGGTTCAATACCCAAATAATAATTAATAGAGTCTCTCAAGTTTGAAAAAAAATGACTGCAACTCTATTTTGTTGTGTATGTATGTGGAGAAGGAATGAGTTTAGCGTATGCAATGAAGGAAAATCAAACATTGAATTGATTTTAGTGATTAATTTTAAATTGGTGAGTATTTTATATGATCATATAATTGTTTTTTAAATTCATGTGTTTGTTTCCATTCCATTTTACAAATTAGACTATATAGCCCTATTGAGGCTATGTTTGGCCAAACAGTCAGCTCATAAAATGTTGTAAGGAAATATAACCAAGGAATTGAAGGTGTTTTAAATGATTTTAAAATGTTTTTGAAGGATTATTAAGACTTTTAATCCTTTTATGGAGTTTGGAAACCCATTTTTGAGATCTAAACCCTCAAGACAACACTTATTGACCCTACAGAATATGACTGTGTATATATTGGAAGCCAACAAAGTTATTAAAATGTTAAATAAAGGAGTGTTGTAGAAAAAATAATGATTGGAAAAGATTATTAAAATTTAAAAAGACCTAAAACAACTCTCATGGATTTTTGAAACCCTATTTGGAATGAGTAATAATAAATTATTTGTTATCAGGCACTACAGACCCCTTGTTAACCATGAACTAGGGTTTTAGAATCAAAATCCATTTTAAAAATGCTTATACTTGTATAAAATATTAAAAATTATTATATATATATATATATTAATGTGTTTGAAATTATTTTAAAGGTATAGACTCAGTTACATATGGTAAAGTACATTTATTATCACCTATGTGTGACTAGGGGTCAAACATGCCTTATTAGGCCTAAATAGTGAGCTAAAAAGGACTATAAAATGGCCTTCCAAGATGAGTTTGATGTTTAAATTTAATATATAGAATAAAAATGATATAAGGTGTCAGGATTGGTCATTGGTTTATCAAATTTCATCCATACAGGACCAGACTAGTAGAAAAGGCCTTAAAAAGCTACTAGGACTTGTTGTGTGGAGGAAAGAAGTTGTATAGATTATGACAAAGGTGAATACAAGTTGGTGGAAGGATTTTTAGTTATAATGGGACTATTACATTATTTTTTAAATTATAATAACCTCCAAATAATAAGTTAACTATAAATCCATTGAATCTTTCTAGAAGATGTGTATTGAAAACAGGGTACAAGTGTGAGTTTGTTTTGTTATCCTCTGCATCATTTGGTATCAAATCCTAGGAGATATTTGGAATGTAATAAGGACACACTGAATTTATAGTAAAATTATAAACATCAAATTAAATTATTTTGAAAGTAGTGGATGCATTGTTAGTTGAGGTAAGGAATTTGCAGGCAAGGTTATAAGCCATAAGTTAGCTCAGAGGAGAGAGATGAATAGAGGTGATGTTAGTGAAGGAGAGGATGATATTTCTCATGAATAATTAGTATATGAAGGATATGAAGTAATATTTGAAGAGATATTAATTATATTATTTCTTGGAGTGACTTTAAAACCCAAGATGGATGTGTTCATGTATGAGGGTAGTCTTAATGTGGAAGAGTTGGTTGATTGGATCATATCCATGGACAAGTAATTCGATTATGAATAGGTGAATGAGATAAATAAGGTTAAATTTGTGGTAACAAGGTTGAATGTTCATACATTCTTGAGGTGAGATAATATAAAGGAAGAGAACAAAAGAAGAGGAAAATATAAGATAAGGTCATGGGATAGGATGGTGGCCAAGATAAAAAGCAAGTTCATGCCTAAGGACTATCAAACCCAATTGATTAGGAGGATACAAAATCTAAGGAAAAAATATATGATAGTGAAAGAGTACATAGAATAATTCTAAAATTTGAACTTTTGAGTAGGACACATAGAGGAGTATGCTAAGAAAGTTTCTCAGTATATGAATAGATTGAACTTTGTCATTCAAGATGAGATAAGCATATTGACACCTAATGTTATGCCCTTAACCTTTGGCATGTCTAGGGATATGTGAAGTTGACTTGTGGCTTACATAACCCTTTTACATATTATTTTACATTTATTTATGCATTTATATACTTAGTAAGTCAGCCTATGGGTGGCACATGGCCTTGTTAGACTATATATAGGAGGTAGGGTTAGTTATTCATCTTCATATTTGAGTATTCAGTCTTAATGAAAGCATTTGGGAGGTTTCCCCCTTTAAGTGGCTTATATATTATTAATATTTTTTATATATTTCCATATCATTGTGATATACTACTGTATATTTTATTATTTTGTGAATTAATTTCATTCTAAGTGGTATTAGAGCCTCAATTTTGGCCATAATCAGGTCAAAAACCCTAGATCTTGAAATTTGGATATATCTTGCAAACAAGTGGGAAGTTCTCTATAATGTTTTTAATAGAGTTGTGAAATAATTCAAGTAAGTTTCCATTAAAATTTCAGCTCATTTGGATTTAGTTTTCAAAATTTATCACCATTTTAGGTTTTTTCATAAATTTTCTCCATAGCTCACAATTTGTATAATTTTTCAATTTTTTTAATTTTTGGAAAACTTGGAAAAAATTAATTTTTGTATACTCTTTGATATTTATGATTTGAGGCCTAAATATTTAAAAAAATTAGCTGTCAAAGTTAGGTCAATGGGGCAATATAAGGGTCACCATCAAGCCTTTGTATGGCTGGTCCTAACACCTATAGATGGGGGAAAGGAAAAGAAACCCCTAAAACTCCTTTATGGGATGACATGGAGTCTAAATCATTTGATATGATTTCTCAAATCTAGTCAAATCTACATAGACTAATGTATAAGGATGTACAAGTCTAAACTCAAATATCATCAATGCAAGGGGAGATTAATAACATGAATAATCAATTGCATCAAATCATAACACAATTGGTTACCATTTCATCTTATTTACCACTAAAAAACCCTCCATTTTTAAACTATAGTCCTCCTCCTCTTAATACTAACACTACCAATATGGGGGTAAAACTAATGTTGCCAAAAGTAGACTTATGTGAGTTTAATGGTAAGGATCCACTCACTTAGATCACTCAAGTTGAAAATATATTTGATTTACACCAAACTCATAGTTCTCAAAAGGTGGTTGTGAAATCTCTATATCTAGAACCCGATACATTCATTTGGTATCATTTGTTTTATGCTCAAAAAAAGAATATTGGTGCTCCTATTACATGGTCAATATTCTCTAATGAACTGATGTCTCATTATTGAGATAATGTTTTTGAAAACTACTTTAACCACTTAGATAAAATATGAAAAACAAGAATAGTGAAGGATTATATTCATAAATTTCAAAATCTATCCTTACGTGTGAAAGATATCAATGGGGAAAATCTAACTAACCTTTTTTTGGGTGGACTAAAATATAGAATTAAATTAGAGGTTCATAAGTTTAACCACACAATTGTCTCTAAATTTATACCAAGGGCACACTTAGTATAAGAGAAAAAGATGATCTAACATCATTTTTTCACTAATATTCATGAACACACCTTGCCAAATCCATCACAACCTCAACCTAGCATATTGACACCACAATAAATTAAGGAGAAGTATGTTAAATAGTTATGTTATGGTTGTGACAGTAAATGACACAAAGGTCATAGATGTGATGAAAAGAAGTTATTTTACATTAAAGGGGTTGACGAGGATGAAGAAGATGAGGAGGAATATATTGAGGGTTTTTAAGGACCTGAGGATGAATCTATAGATTCTCAATCTACTATCTCTTGTCATGCCCTTATAGGTATTTCTACTCCTCAAAATCTTAAGGTGGTGGGTTTTATTAAGAAACAAAATTTCATTGTCCTGATTGACTCATGTAGTACATATTATTTCATCAATAGTATGTTGGATACTTGTTTAAATTGTTTCATCTACCCAACCCCAAATTTCAAGTCATAATTGTTGACAGTGGTACAATTAATTGTTCTAGAAAATGCCATAGTATTAAGTTAGCAATGGGGAACTGTTTTCTAGATTCTCCTATGTTTGTTATTCTTATGGGAAAGACTGACATTGTTTTGGGAGTAAAATGGATCACCACATTGGGTACTATTGAGATTAATTTCCATGAACTACTCATGCATTTTTATTTTAAAGGAAAGCTAGTGAAACTACAAGGATTAAGATTTAAATCTCCATAAATTATTAGTTCACATTGGATGACCAAGATGCTAAAAAAAGGTGTTGAAGGATTTATGGCATGCGTGTTTTCCCTTTATGTTCAAAAAACTAATGAGTCTACCCATCCTGAGTTACAAAAAATATTGGATGAGCATTCAATTGTTTTTGGACCCATACCAAAAGGTCTTCCTCATGATCATGCCATTAGACTCATTATTGTAAGTATGCCACCCAACATTAGACCATTAATATATCCTTATAACCAGAAGAGTGAAATTGAAAAAATGGTAAAATAGTTGTTGGAGGTAGGTACCATTTTCTATAGCCAAAATGAATATTATTTTCCATTAGTCATGGTATGAAAGAAGGATGAAACTTGGAGGATGTGCCCAAATTATAGAGAGATCAACAATTTCACTATCAAAGATAAGTTTCCCAATCTCATAATTTATGATTTGTTAGATGTATTACATAGTGTTGTTTATTTTAGCAAATTAGATCTTCACTTTGGGTATCATCAAATCCAGATCTATGAGGAGGGAATTCTTAAAATAGCCTTCTATACTCATGAAGGCCATTATGAATTTTTGGTCATGCCTTTTGGTCTCACCAATTCACCATCCACCTTCCATAGTTTGATTAATATGGATTTTAGGCCATTTTTGAGAAAGTTTATACTTGTATTTTTTTATGACATCCTTATTTATAGAAAAATTTGGGAAGACCACTTGCATCATGTGAAATAGGTACTCTTAGTTCCTTAGCAACATTAGTTGTATGCTAAACCATCCAAATGTGCTTTTAGATTGCAAGAATTTGAATATTTGGGTCATATTATATCACATGAGGGATTATAAGGTTATCCTAAAAAAATCAAAGCCATCATGGAGTGGCATATTCCCAATACACTTAAGAAACTAAGGGGATTTTTGGGGCTAACTAGTTATTACTGTAGGTTTGTCAAAAAATATGGTATTATTTAAGCACCACCAACTTATTTGTTGAAGAAAGACTCCTTCTAGTGGACTAATATAGCTACTAAGGAATTTGAACAATTGAAAATGAATCTGTACACCACCCTAGTATTGGCTAATCTTGATTTTTTTTAAACTTTTGTGGTTGAATGTGATGCATTTGGATATGGTATGGGTGTAGTACTCATGAAAGAGGGTAGGCCCATTTCCTTTGAAGGTCATCAACTGAAGGGTAAAAATCATCTCAAACCCATCTATGATAAATAGATGATGACTATCCTACATGCATCCAAATAATAGAGACCTTATCTATTGGATCATCACTTTCAAGTAAAAACTAATCATGATAGCTTTAAATATTTTTTAGAACAATGGTTATCCTCTAAATAAAAACAAAAATGGGTGATGAAAATGTTAGGTTTTGATTTTTAAATAATATACAAGAAAGGAAAATAAAATGTGGTGGTCGATGCACTATCTAGGCGAGATGAACTAATTGAGGCATTGTTATGTGCCATGACCATTTGGTAGGCAGACTAGTTGAAGGAAGTAAGGGAAAATGGGAGAATGACAATGTTACCCATGCATTTATTCAAAATTTGTAGTACAATTTTTATGAGATTGATAAGTTTGCATGGAAGGGGAATGCATTATGATACAAAGATAGATTATATATGTGTCAAAATTATCTTCTCAAATAGAAAATCCTTCAAGAACTTCATACATCTCTACTTGGTGGTCACTTAGGGTTTTTATAAACCTATCATAGAGTTAAGAAGGATTTTTTTTGGAAAGGAATCAAGGGGAATGTATAGAAATATGTGGCTAAATGTATGGTCTATCAATAAAATAAAGGTGAAACCATTAAGACCCTAGATCTTTTACAACCCTTATCCATCCCTAGTCAATGATGGGAAGAGGTATCTATGGATTTCATTAATGGGTTAACATGATCTAAATGTAGAAATTTTATCATGGTTGTTGTGGATAGACTCACAAAGTATGATCATTTTTTTTCTTTATCTCAACCATTGGTGGCTAGTATATTGAAAAATTACATGGTACTCCCAAGATTATTATTAGTGATTGAGATCCCATATTCACTAGTAATTTTTGGATAGAATTATTTGCATGTTTGAGAGCATAATTTGCTCATAGATCATCATATCATCCTCAGTCTAATGGAAAAATTGAGGTAGTCAAAAAGTATCTAAAAGGGTACATTCTTTGTTTTGTGTTAGATAAACAAGATAAATGGGTTCAATTGATGCCCTTGGCTAAATGGTAGTCTAATACTTTAGTGCATATTTCATCCAAAATGTCTCCTTTTATTGCATTTTATGGATACTATCCTCCATCCCTGTCTTCATCCTTGAAGACCCACCCAAAGGTACGTGTAGTGGAGGAACACCTTCAACATCAATAGGGAGTCCTTTCTAGTTTGTGTGAAAATTTAGCTTTGGCCTAAAATCACATGAAGCAACAAGCAAATCAACATAAGAGTGAGAGGAATTTTGAAATTGGTGATTGGGTTTTTGTTTACTTGTATCCATATATTCAGATGTCCTTGAAGAAAAAAAATGATAATAAGTTATCTCCCAAGTAGTATGGCCCTTATCAGATCTTAAAGAAAATTGGTAGTATGGCTTGCAAGCTAGAATTTACTCCATCCACTCACATTCATGTAGTATTTCATGTATCTTTCCTTAAGAAGATAATTGGATATAGATTTACCACTCAAATTAAGTTACAAAAATTAGATGATAAAGGGAGGGTTATTCTTGATCCTGAAGTGGTCCCTCAAACATGCACTACACTGCTATAGGTCCAAACTAATTATTGAGTATATAATGAAATAGAAGAATATGCCTTATGAATATGCTACCTAGGAGGATGAATCATTCATGTAACAATATCCAAGATTTCTTCAACATTAAGGACAAAATTGTTTTGAATGGGAGGGGCATGTTATGCCTTTAATTATTGGCATGTCTAGGGATATGTGTTGTTGACTTATGGATTGCATAACCCTTTTGCTTATTATTTTACACTTATTTATGTATTAATATACTTCATAATGGGTGGCACATGGACTTTTCAGACTATATATATGAGGTAGGGTTATTTATTCATCATCATATTGGAGTATTCATTCTTATTAAAAGCATTTGGGAGGTTTCCCCCTTAAAGTGGCTTATCTATTATTCATATTTTTTGTTATATTTCCATATCACTGTGATATACTATTATATATCTAATTATTTGGTTAATTAATATCATTCCACCTAGAATAGTTGATGAGGCCTATCAACCTACATTGAGGGTAGAAGATAATTTTTCAATAATGCAAAGTCAACTAAGCAAAGGTAGAGGTGGTAGAATCTATAGAGGTAGAGGCCAACAAGAAGGAAGAGGACAACCAAGTAACATGAATCAATGGGAAATTTAGAATAAAGAAGTGGGAATAAATTTAAATATCTAAAGTTCAAAAAATAGAGGTGGTAGATCATATGGTAGAGGAAGAGGTAGCAATTGGTTTATAGGCAAGTGCTTCAAGTGCAACAAATCTGTAGAACATAGGTCATATGAGTTTCCAAAAGATGTTAAAATTAGCATCTCTTGGAGTGAGAGTAGAAACCAAGTGGTTCATAAATAAGAGGAGGGTGTATATGTATTTACAAACTATGTATAAGAACATAAAACATGGGATATCTTGTTGATGAAGAGAGTTCTCTTAAAGACCAGCCATGAGGAGAGAGAACCACTATAAAGGAAAACATTTTTCAAGATGATGTGTATGACCAAAGGTAAGTGATATAAAGTTTTAGCTGAAAATGTTATTATAGATAATATAGTGTCTTATTTGATAGTTTTTAAACTAGGCTAAGAGATAATAAAGCATCCAAGTCTATACAAGGTCTCTTAGATTTAAAATAATCACCAAGTCCTAGTGAATGAATAATGATATGTAGACTTGTAGATAGGTGGATATAAGGATATAATATTTTGTAATTTCATTCCCATTGATGATTTCCACATCATTCTTGGGAGACCATGATAGTATGATAGGATAGTTTTTCATGATAGGAGACCCAACACTTACACCATTGAGAAGGATGGATGCAAGCACACATTAAACCCATTAAATGACAATCAAGCATGGAAGGAGACACTTGATAGTGTGATGATGTTTGGAGAGAAGGAATACTATCAAAAATAAGACAATTATATCATTGTGGAGAAGAGTATATCAGTTGAGATAAAATGCCAAGAAAGAGAAAATGTAGTACAAGTTACCAAGATAATGGAAGAAGAGAGTGTAGCAGTTGAAGGACATTTTGAGGAGTTGAATGAAAGAAACATATAGATATTATAGTTATACTAATAAGGTGATTTTTTTATTAGATGAACATTTTTAAGGATTGTTTTCATGTTTATCCTATCACTTGTCTTTCATATAAATCAAGGAGTATCTTAACCAATTTTTTGAGAAGGTGGGCATGTTTAGAGAGTTGGTGATGGAAAGAGAAGACAATGATTATGTAAAGAGTGAGTAGAAAAAATAGGAGGATAATGAGATTATGAAGGTTGAGAATCTTTTAGGATATAAAATTAAATAACAAGTAATACTTCCATAAATAGTAGACTCAAGCATATAGAGAACAAGAATGCAAGAGTAATAGTCTAGTTTCTAAAAAGACAAGTAAGAGGTTGTTTTAATTGAATTGTGTGTTTTATGTGTACGTTGGTTGTAGGAGAATAACCAGGTGATGAAGATGATTTTGTGGGAGATCAAAATTCAAAGAGTTAGCCTCAAAGGAGAATTTAAGGTGGAGATGATAAAAGCACAAGGAGGTCTATGTGTTACTCATAAACCTTGAGATCTAGGAGGATGTAACATTATTAATATGTAAGTGAACATGATAGAGATATGTTGAGGATGGGGTCAAACCAAGTTTATAAAATTTCATGAAAAGTTTCTTTCACACCCCAGTAGTATGATGTAGGAGCATCCTTCTTGGATGACACATTTTGTGCATTTCTGAAGAAATTTTGCTTTGATCAAATGTGTTGAGTTAAAATAGTATGTTTAGAGTGATTATAAATATGTTATGAGTCATTTTTTACACATTTTATTGTTTTAAATATATATATATATATATATATATATATATATATATATATATATATATATATATATATATATATGAGTGATAATATAGGTTAAGAATTCAAATTGGCACTTTCCTGCCAATTTTCACTATTCAAAATTTTGAATTTATCAAACAAGATTTATGTGTTTTGTGAACATTTAAAGGATAATGAATGTTTTAATGATTAAATAAAAATAATAAAGACACCATGGATCTATACCATGAGCCATATGTCACACTTGTATATAAAATCAACCTTGATCTTTGGGCAAGGTGTAAACTTGCTTGTTAGTGACCATTAGAAGGTCAAAAATTGGTTAGAGTAGTTATAGTTAGCACCAAAATAGTAAGTATTTGGGATTTATATTAATTTTTAATGATTAATTTGAGGTAAAAAATGGTTCAAGACTCAAGGAATAATGAATATATTCTCTCATGTTTGAGAAAAATTGATTACAACTCTATTTTGTTGTGTATGTGGAGAAGGACTGAGTTTAGAGTATACAATGAAGGAAAATAAAATATTGAATTTATTATGGTTATTAATTTTAAATTAGTGAGTATTTTATGTGATCATTTAATTGTTTTTTCAATTCATGTGTTTTTTTCCATTCTATTTTACAAACTAGACTATATAGCCCTGTTGAGACTATGTTTGCCTAGATACTCAACTCACATAATATTGTAAGGAAGTATAACCATGGAATAAAAAGTGTTTTCAATGATTTAAAAAGGAGTATTAAGGATTATTATCACTTATCATCCTTTTACAGAGTTTGGAAACCAATTTTATAGATCTAAACCCTCAAGATAGCACTTACAGACCTTATAGAATGTGACTGTGTACATACTGGAGGCCAAAAAAATTATTAAAATGTTGAATAAAGGAGTGTTGGAGAAAAAATAAATATTATAAAATATAATTATAGGTTCCATAGCCATAAAAAACTCTCCAAATATTTTGAAACCATATTTGGAATGAGTAATAGTAAATTATTTGCTCTCAAGCACTGCAGACCCCTTGTTAACCTTGAACTAGGGTTTTAGACCCAAAATCAATTTTTAAGACCTTTCCACCAGTAAAAATATATTAAAACTTAGTATTTATATATATATTAATGTGTTTTAAATTATTATAAATGTTTTGAATCATTTTTTTATGGGTAAGTATGGTTATTATCACCTGTGTGTGACTAGGGGTCAAACAAGCCTAATTAGGCCTAAATAGTGATTTAAAAAGGACTAGAAAAGGGCCTTCCAGGATGATTTTGAAGTTGAAATTTCATTAAGAAAATAAAAAGGATAGAGGGTGTCATAATTTTTCATTGTTTTCTCAAAATTCATCCATACAAAACCATACTAATAGAAAAGGCCTTAAAAAGGCTATTAAGACTAGCTGTGTGGAAGAAAAAAGTTGCATAGATTATGATAAAGGTGAAGAGGAGTTAGTGGAAGTATTGAGAGGTAATATGAGACTATTTTAAGAATGTATAAGGTTATAATAACCTCTAAAAAATTATTGAACCATCAAGCCATTGAATGATATAGTAAGCCATTAAATCATTCTAGAAGAGGTGTATTGAAAATATGGTACAAGTGTGAGTTTGTTTTGTTATCCTTTGCATCATCTTGGCTACATAATGGTATTCAATGATCCATTGGGAATATAAGTTTGGTCTATTTCCTATTTTTGGTCATATTTGACCACATGAAGATGTCATTCAACTTGAAAATGGTCCATCGCTCCTTGTCATACAATGAGAGATTATGAACTCATTATGAGAGCCAATTACTTTCTTGAACTTTCCATTACTCACCTAGCTACAAACCTCCATGTCATTATCATCCCATTCAATGAATTATTCTCATAGTGGGTGAGAGACCTAGGAATTATAGGCTTTTAGGTGAGTGATGAGTTTTATAATTACTTGAATAGGTTGGTATAATAATTTTACTACCTTTGAGAGTCTCATCACTATGTGAATAGGCCTACAACACTCCTTTCTTGGTGAAAAATGTTATGTCCTTAATTAGGTTTAAGTATAATTATTAGGATTTTATTACTATTGTGTTAGTTTAAGAGTTATTTTTTGGGGATCATTATACCTCTTTACCAGCCCAATAGGACTTTCTACTCACTCAAGACCCTCAACATGCTTAGAATTATGAAAATAGACCCAAAACTAGACCTTAAAAGTCATTTTACTACATATTTCACCTAAAACATGTTGATTTTATGATTTAAAAATGTCATATAGGACCTTTAGGTGTTTTCATGGTGTCTCATGGTCATTGTAATCATCAATAAATGTCTCTTTTCCATGGGGTTCTCCATTAGGGTTTTAGAGGGTTTACAATGGCCTACCATCTTAATGATGGTTCATAAATCATATGCCTTGGATTGAAAAATTAAGGAAATGAATTTTGATTATATATACCCCCTAAAACCTCTCTAATATATCATGTTCCCTTGTATCTTATACGATGAGCTCTAAGTAAAAGTTGGTAGCCTTCAGGTATTCACTAGGCATTCTAGGCATGCTCATGATGTTAAATATTTTTATAGAGATTACCAAATGAAATAAAATATATATAACATGGATTTTAATTTAATATAGGTCCAAAAATTCCCATAATACCATTGGTACCCATGCATCTTTCCATGTAAGATATGAGCACTTGAACTAAAAGCTCAAAATGGCAGACTAGGTGATGGAGCTCAAGGAGGGATATTAGGCCAAATTATCACTTTTCATACCTTATCCTACCTTTAAAACATTTATTAAGACCTATAACACCATCATATATAATTTTATGGATTTATATCTTCTTTAATAGCTTGATATTTCACAAGAGTGGAGTTGGGGATTTGAGGGCTTAAGAAGGATTTAAAGCCTTATAGGCTTGAACTGAGACTCAAGACCTTAGGCCACATATAGGTGTTTTAGTGAATTTATGGTATTATTATCACCATTTTATATTATATACCAATGTTTTTATTAGTATTAAAAAATTTCATTCCTCACCTTTGTCATTCTTCCCTTCTCCTTGGCCCAGTCTAAGTGTTCAGACTAGTTAATGTTAGAGATCTGAGTGGTCTATATCTTTATTTTCCTCATTGTTAATATATTAATGGTTATCATGTGGTGTGTTATTATAGTTTTACAACACTTATTTAATTGGTTTCTCCCTCATACTCTTCCATTAAAACCCACTCTATATCCATACATATAACCCTGTGTGTTATGAATGCTTAGTCAAACCCAGGTAACTCTCTCAAAATTGAATATAACTTTAAACATTATGAGGAATATACATATTATATACACTACCACGGGGTCACTCTCACTTGATTTTTTTCTTTATTCATTCTATCTAGCTAGGTACTCCAACTAACTAGGCATACCTATGTGCATTGAGCCAACTGTGTATGTAGAGTGAAGGAGTCATTAGTTAACTTGTTTCAATCATTTATTTCATACTATTTTCTCTTTAAATAATATTACCTATTTACCCTAATCCTTTTTTTGAGATCTAACCTTAGTGCATATGTGTCATTTCATTCCCAAGTTTGGTGATAACCTACGTGTAGTCTTATAAGTGGTGATTGGGATCACTTAACTACAATTAGAGCCTTCTTATAGGTCAATGAGTAAGAGAAAGGTTGTATAAGCTATACATGAAACCTATTTGGCCTCCTTTTAAACATATTATCCTCTTTCCAAGATATTCATCTTCACAATTATATATCCCTCTCTTAGATCTACTTAGACTCATTTATAGGTGGTAATTAGGGGAAACTCTTTGAAATCTAAGCTTAAACTTGACCATCAACTTTGTCATTTCCCTATTTAATGTATCCAAACTTGGCTAAGATTCTTCTCTCATAGTTTCATTGGCCTTTCATGGAATTATATATAATTTTGGTCTCACTCTCACCCTGAGGATTGTGCATGAGGACTTAAACCTATAGGTGTATCACACAGTCCTTTTTAAGTTCTAAGTCTGAAATCTAAAGCTTATTATGAGGTGAAAATAAACTGATGAATTAATTACACAATAGATATCTTTTTGGAAACCTCATGTGGACTATTGTTTCCCATTCAAGACCATCTATTAAGACCATAAACATCCCTATCTTGATAATAAATAAAGTAATGCATTTAGACATGATGAATTGGGGATCTTGAGGGAGAAATTGAAACCTCAGAGTCTAAAAAACCTTTAATGATGCTAATAAACCTTAACCCTGCTAAAAGGATTATAAATGCATTTAGATCTAGTTCATGGATTTTGGTCTTAAGGATCATAAGGAGGCTTGTTTCTTCTAAAAGAGGGGCTCCTACACATGCCTACATCACTCTGGCCACATAAAGAGGACATCATTTATATAATTTTAGCTTGAATATTGATTATCATAAGGACAAGTCATTCTTGAATATTGATTCCTTATTTCATACAGTAAGCATTGAAGAGCTTATAGGGGATCTATTCTATCTAAATGGTGACTAGGTTAGGTATGTGAGAAAATTTAATAAATCAATGAAAAATTACACTAATCATCCTTATCCTTTTCCCTTTCATGAAAACATAAGAACCTCACAGATGAATGTAACTTGCCTATAACAGAGACTGTGTGTTTTTCTAACCCTGTAAGTTCCATGAGAACATGATTAGAGGGATCTAAAATAATCAAAAGGACTTTAGATACCTTTATCCATTCTCAAACTATCACAACAAGCTCAAAATTTTGAAAAATCTACTTGTAGTTGAGTGTATGGGGTTTGTAAAGGGATCGAGACCACTTAGGGGTCTTAATGATTATTCATAAAGATCAAGGCCTTGATCTATAAACCAATACCAATGATTGTAATCCCAATAAAGACCCTATCTTTGTCTAATATCTTGGGCTCTAAACCCCCTTATACAAATTGTACCATCTATCTCAATCTTGCCTTTGTGAACTTACCAAGATCTTGATGGAGATCCTATTATGTTTTCTACCTTTTCATGAACATTTGAGATTTGGATCTTTAATGAGATGCTTGAAAGAGACCCCCCATGAAGTTTTTGACCTCTTCTGACCTTGACCATACTGTAGAAGTTCATACAAGTGTGAAAATACCTACAAAACCCCCTTTTATACATTTTTTCATGTTTGAATCTTTATAAGACATTGGGGAGAAAAAGGAGAGAAATAATGTGCAAAATTAATCTTTAAATCAAATATTATAGATGGAAGGAAGTTGAAAGGCCATTTTTCACATGTGTGGGCCCTTTCTTGGTGATTGAAAAGCATTTAACTCCTAAAAACTTCCTTTCACATTTAAAACCACCTTAAGAAGATATTATTATGACAATAAGGTCCTTTTTAAGACTTTTAACTCTTGATATTAACCCAATGATGTCTTAGCTATCATAAAAATATAATACATGTGGTTTATACACCCTTAGAAGGCAAAAATATGCCTAATTTCAAATGAAACATCAATTGAGGAAAATACATTAACATATGCTAAAGAAACCTAAAGTATGCTAAGGTATTAAACAAGGGTCATCATCCTTCCTCAAAATTAGCCCCTAATCTCCTAAATATAATCAGGTTCTTTACATGTTCAAATGAGCATATGGTTGGCTATGGACTGTAGTGTGTTATATCTCCTTCCATGAGTATATTTATATCATAAGGACCACCTCAAGTCTTCTAATAGAATATTATACATAATTATAAAAAAGTTATGCCTTAACACAACTTCAAACAATGTGAGATGGGGACCACCTTAAGTCTTTTGACATGACTCACTAATTGAACTTGTTGCCTCACTTCCTAAGGATAACTAACCCTCTCTTGGGCTATCAAGACATTTTAAAAACTCAAGAAGATGACCAATGATAATTTAAGGTGTTTTTGAGCATGGGTTGACCATTTATAAGACCAAGGGTATAAAGATGTCAACATAACTATTGAATCTAATGGGTTGACCTACCTTCTGGTCAAGAGAAACCAAAATTTCTTATGTAATAACCATGACTCAGCTGAGAGACCTCTATGATTAGGTTGACACTCAGGCTTAACATCTTGAAAACTTTAAGGACTATAATAGCCTAATAAGACACACAATAAAGACACAAAGGGACACAACACCCAAAAAAATAAGAAAGCAACAAGACAACAAAAAAAGCAACTAAAAAAGCACTTGTGCCATAACACTTGGTAGAAATAAGACTTATACTACTATGTACAAAGGAAGCATTTGATTCTCACTAATATTAATTAAGGAACACCTGATTTATAGGGATAGGGAGTTCCTCCCCATTCAACCTTGACGACTAGAATGCATTATGCTCCTTTCAACTAGTGATAGTGTAAGGTCCACTCCATAGGCTATCAAACTTTGAGTGCTTACCTAGTTTACATTAGTCTTCATCCCACTTAAGAATAATATCACCTTATCATAAGGTCATTAAATAAAATCTATTGTCAAATTACCTCTTAAATTGGTTTTTATTAAACCACATGACATGCATAACATCATATCTTGTCTCTTTTAGTTCCCTCAAATATTCATCCTTACTTATATGGCATCATTCTCCATTAGCTCAAGTTGATGTGTGAGTTCCAAGTATAGTAGTTAAAGTGATATGGGTAACCTTACCTTTTTGAAATAGAAAATAAGGTATGGAGAATGACCAATAGCTCTCTTTGGAGTGATCCTATCTACCAACAAGGCTATCCTTAATTTGGTATGCCACTCCCTCTGATTATCTTCCATAGTTCTTTTTATGATTCTAATTAAGTTCTTATTTGTGGACTCTCCAAGTCCATTACCCTATGGATAGTAGTTTGAGGAAGTGATTAGGTAGATTACATAATTAAGATATGATTAAATCACCTTTGAATCATTGAAACCTAGTTCATTATTTTATATGATGGTGGAGGGGACCCCAAATCTGGTTACTAGGCTATCATAGAACTCCAAAATTAAGTTTTCATTTGCATCCTTAAGGGATACTACTTCTCTCCACCTAGTGATGTAGTTTGTATAATTCAAAACCCACTTGTGTCCTACACTAGATGGAGGGTGTATCATGATTAAAAAATATAGGCTCCATTGCATGAAAGGTTACTCCAGTTGGATGGGTTTAGGAGGCAAGGTAGTTAGTCTTTGTTTCATAGTGAACATGGCACACTTTTAGAATTTCCTAACCTAAGCATGGGAGTCCTTGAATAATTTTGGCCAAAATTATCCTCTCTCATCATCCTTTCTATTGTAGTCATAGATATAAATTTTCCTCCTATAAACCCATCATGAAACTGATTGAGAAGATTGTCAACCTAGTTAGTCTACACACACCTCAAGAGCATGCCATCAAGGTCCTTTTTAAATATAACTCCATCAAACAAGACATAAAGAATTTATTAAAACCTATAATACCTTATTATTGTCCTATCTAGGCTTATAAGACATTCTCCTATTTGAAGGAGTATTATAATGTTTTGAGTCCAACTAAAAGAGAGTATAGGTGTAGCTACTTGGTGATCATTATGAATTGATAAAACCACTTATTTGTCCTCCTTAAAATCTAATTAAAAGTGATCACATAGTCATTTACCCCTTAATAACTTGGTGACCTTCACTTTTATGTCATACTCTATGCATCTAGACACCAAACCTACTCTTTTTCACTCAAATCCCAGTTAAGGAAGAAGTCCATGATCCTATGGTGAGCCACCATAACATATATCTTATTGTTGGAAACCATGTGTCTAATTTTTTAGAGGCCTCTCATGAATGAAAGCACATTCATTTCCACATGGTTATACCTCTCTTCATATCCCTCTAATTCTTGACTAAATAATGTTATGGCTTCTCAATGCCCTCACTATTTTGTTCCATCAACATGTCAAAAATGGTGTCACTGGTTGAAAAGGCACACGAAAATAAGTCTCTTGAGAAATTAGGTTTATGGAGAGTGGGTGCTTGAGTAATGACATATTTAATGGATTCAAAACTTATCTTTCTTTCCCTAATCCATATAAATTCCTTATTATTATTGAGAATATAAGTTAGAGGTATTACCAACTCAACAAAACTATGAATAAACCTCCTAATGAAATTAATATTACCTAAAATGCTCTACATTCCCTTCCTATGCTTGGGTAGTGATAGAGAAAGAATTACACTTATCCTCTCAAGGTTTATGGAAAGGCCTTCTTTAGACACAATGTGGATTATAAAAATGCTTTTTTAGGGATTAAAAGAGACCCTATACTTCCTACACCTATCAAATATCAGCCTTAGGTGTGTCAAGTGGTCTTTGGCATCTTTTTAAAATATTATGATGTCATAAAGGTATATGAGTACCATTTCATTGATAATTCCTAGGAAGGTTACATCCATATCCCTTTGGAAGGTTACCACTACATTGGATATCCTAAAGATCATCTTCTTTTAAGCAAAAGTTCCCCACTTTGTTGTGAAGGCAATATTGTGTTGATCCTCTTCCTTCACCAACACTTGATTATTCCCTTAGCATCCATCAAGCAAGGAGAAATATTATCAATCTAAAACCTTTTAGAGAATCTAATCCATGGATGACAAGGGGTATTGGGCTCTCAATGACACATTATTGAGATCCTAAATTTTACACATAACCTTATCTCCCTATTTTTATCCCTTATAAGAACAAGGTTATCCATCCATTAAAAGTGTTTTATGGGGAAGATAATGTTGGACTCAATCAGTCTAGTTAGCTATTCCTTCATGAGGATTTTAATCTTAAGGTTAAATGGTCTTTGTTTTTGTTTTTGCCTCATAATTTTAGCACTTACCTCTAATTATATATTATGCTAAGATAAAATAGGGTAAAAATCCTTTAAATCATTGTATTCCCAAGTAAAAATGTCTACAAATTCTTTACACAACTCTATGAAGGTTTCCATTTCTTCCCTTGTGTTTACTTTGCATAGTTTAAGTAGCCTATCCTTAAATATAATGAACTTATCATAGTGGTCTTCCTTTGTTGAAATTTTAACTTTATCTCTTCTCAACTAATCATCCTCATTTAATATGTCTTCAAGAGTGACTAATCCCTTGGGAAGCTTATTTATCCTCAGCTAAACAATCTAGTCACCATACTATTGTTGAATTTTGCTTGGTTCCTTGAGTAGAATTTTTCATCTTGATGTAAGAAACATGTTATTTTAAGAATCACTATCAAAGACCTACCAGTTGAATTTATCATCAATAACTAATGGTCTATAAACTACCTTGATTTATGGTTGGTTTTTCATGTTCTTGACTTCATTCGGGATGTTATTATGTGCCCCTATAGCTGTCAACCTATCTACATTTTGGTTATCTTCTCTTGGGATTAAATGGATGTCAAAGGCCTCAAAGTCTTGTAAGAGGTCCTAAATGGTAAAATTATATGCCTTTAAGAGTTGATTCTTTAGTGAATTCTCCCCTCTCACCTGATGTACTACCATTTTATTATCTCCCATGACTTGTAGTAGCTTGATACCTCTTCTCCTTACCCATCATAGCCCATGAATGAGGTCATCATATTTTGTTATGTTAAATTTGAAATTGAATTGGAATATTATGGTATAAAATATCTTTTATTATAAGGAGATACAATCATGACATGTGTTCCAATACCATTCTTTCATTTAGAACCATAAAAAACAAACTCCATACTCCATCATTGTCTTGGTTTAGGTTAGTAAGGGCTGGTATGACTACCTCCTCCTCATGCATATAGTATATCCCCAAGCCTAATTATTCAATGCTCTTATATGGATCATAGCCATGGTCATCTTCCCTTCACTCGTCAAGAATTAGGTTTGATATACCCTCAATTGGCTCAATTTGCTCTTTATAATTAGGGTACTCATCTACATCAATAATAGTACAATTGACATTGGATAAATTAGGAATTTAGGGATATAAATGTAACTAAGAGATAGTCTCAAACCTAATGGTGACCTTGGTTTGATACCTAGTTTTAAATACCATATAAGAGAAATTAGAAGATAGATAGCCTCTTATCTTAACAATGAAATATCTAGGCAAACATAAGGAAAAATTAAGGAGAATGTCAACCACTACCACATTTTGGGATATGTTACAATTGGGATAAATAAATAAGATAAGTTTTAGATCTTTTATCACACCAATAGTCCTAGTAGGAGACCCATCTAGTTATAAGACTCCCTTAGAATTAGGATCATACCTTAACCCCAACATGTTTGTTATAGGTTTAGGCATGATTTATGTACTATCCCCACTATCTATCATAAAATTATGTATTAATAAGTCTCCTATTATTATATAAATATAGAAAAGATGGGGTTTGTTTACCTTGTCTGGTTGGGGCTCATTAGGATGACTAGTGTTGGTTGGGATTGCACTTAATTTTTCTACTTGCTTGTCCAAGATGTGAAGTTTGGACAACTCTTCTTGAAGGAGATATTTTTGTCCTAAAATAAGTAATGTTCCCAAATTGTTTTTGTGACATGATCATTATTAATCTAGTACATAATGCTAATGTGAGGACTATAAGCCTTTGATTTCAACTTAGTATCAATAATACTACTTGAAGCTTGAGTAAATTAAGGTATGAATGTACCCTTGTTATTTTTCCCCTTCTCATTTTTAACTTTTTGAATTGGTGGATTGTTAGGGGTTGAATATTATCTACTAGTCTCTCAAGGTGGTTGAGGTGATTAATGACCTACTCTCCAAATGTATAAGTCATCACTCATTGCCCTTATTTTAGACCTTATATTGGCTGCAATAGGATTATCCATCTCAGTTGCACCCCTAAGATGATTGACTAAACATTGTCCAAAATAATTTTCTCATTTTTTAAAGTTTAAATAGGTATTATTTGATTGTGCTTAACCTCCAATTATCCTTTGTTGATTTGGTATTTCATGTTAAGTCATGAAAGGCATCTCTTTATGTTGCATAAGAGGGGATTCTTTGTGTTGTTTAATAGGCTAAATGTTTTGCATAGGAGGAGCTTGATTCTACTATATAAGATAAGTTTGATAATCACATTTACTTGGGCTGATTGAATAGTCATGATAATTCCCCCATTGTTTATACATTTGTAATTATTGATAATAGTTGTTTTGAATAGGAACCAATGTTTTAGAAGTGCCAGTGGAATTAAGATTAAAACTATTATAAGGTCTTGATTGAGTGATTTGATCTTGACCTTGTGATTTATCTTGATATGGAGGCATGTTGAACTAATAAAAATGATAGGGAGATTGATAAGTCTATTCATATGGTCTATGAGGTGGTATTTTATTCCTCTCCAAATACACTATCTTGTTGTTTTATGCCTTGAGTAGCCCTTTAATTTTAACCAATCTATCTACCTAACTAGCATCTACTTGATCATGGTTTATTGAAATTTGTATGGGGTAAATGGTAGACATAAGAGGTTTTATCGATGGTAAAAATGGCATGAGGGGCCTTGGTGTAAGTTTTCCTACTTGTATGAGACATTTTTATTCCCTTATTACCACTTCATAAGCATCAGGTAGTGTGTTCCCACCCATGAATTGTATCATGACTTCTACGTAAAAACTGAGGGATATAAAATAGTATAAAAAGGAATAGTTGGAAGTGGGTTTAACTAATACTGGGATCCTATCCTAAGTTTTCTAAAACCTATAGTTAAAATCCACCATAAACTCATGAAGAGCCATTTTGATTGTGGTCAATTGCTTCACTAGGGAAAAGTGGTCACTTTTATCATCAAAATCATTGCATAGTTGCTCCCCAAACTCATCGAAAGTGTTGATAGATGTAGGTGATATACCTATATAAAATTGAAGTTCCTTACCTATCAATGAAGTAGCTAGTATCTTCATTGTTACATTTTCTTGAGTCACATTATGTACTAAAAAAATGTTGGCCATGTATGCAATGTGTTCAACATGAGTGGTATAGTTTTATTATATGAAGTATGGAAGACTCTTAAGTGAAAAAATAGGTATATCATCAAATTGGTTTAGGTTCTTAGGGATTCCACCATTAAAGGGCATAAAAGATTGGTTTCTAGTCCTATCCATTGGGGGTGTAAGAGTTGTAATAGTAATTTATTGAGTAGGATTAGGATAAGTAGGGGGAATAAAATAGGGATTAGACCTATGGTACCTCTTCCTCATATAAAAATATAAGGATAATTGAAAAAACTTAGATTCCTTACCTTTATATGAAGACCTTGTGATTACTCTTAGCATGAAATTTTAATTCAAATCTAGCACTAGAGTGTTTGAAGCTCCTTAAAATCAATAAATAATATACGTAGTTTCTCCAAATCACTTGAATTATGGTACCACCTAGTGTTCTTGAAACTATTATCAGTTTGAATTTCACCCTTAAGGTAAAGGTGTTTTAGACTTACCTCACCTAGCTAATATAATGGGATCACCTTTAGGTGTTGGTAGCCTATTGAGTGAGATGAACCTCTAGTTTTGGGGTTAGCTTCCTTAATGCATCATCTAATATCAATTACTAAACCTACTTTCTTGTCAATGAAAAGGGATAAAAGTATGCATGAAATCAAATCCTATACTATAAGAGGTGATGCACCAATATTTTGTGTTCCCTCTATTTGACCCTTTAATAAAACTTATGAACAAGGCAAATACTAGTGACTAAACCACTCTCTCCAAAATATTCCTAAGCATTAGTGCTTCATAGAGAGGCTATGATAGATGACTAAAACTTGAGGCTAATTAATGGGAGGTCTAATTCAAGACACTACCAATTTGATTCCAATCCAAGCATAATTAATAACATGTTCACACACTATTTGACGTATATAGAATAACATTCTAACAACTAGGTGAGAAATAAGGACATAAAAATGGAGATAAGACTCAACCACTTGTGCAAATCAACAAGTATAAAACACACTAAACTAGCATGGAGAAGTTAAACCAATCCTTATATTAGTTTAAAGTTTAAAAGGTAAATTTTGGTAGAGTGTTTTCATACCCAATTGAGGGATGATTATAACAGCTATTTAAGCCTCAATTTATAGAACATGAGAAAGGAAAAGAAGGAGATTGTGTCAAAGTACCATGAAAGAGAGGTCATGATGACCATAATTCACTCATAAATTGCTATAAACATGAATACAGATTAATAATAACTCCATAACCTCTCACATTCATTAACTTGTCTTTAAAATGGTCTTAAATGATCCATTGGGTGTAGATGTGTGGTGGATGGCCTATTTTTTGTCTTAGTTGACCCCATAAAGATGCCATGCACCTTGAAACTATGCCATCACTCATTATCATGCAATGGGAGGTCATGCACTCATAATGAGAGGCTATTAATTTTTTGATCCTATCCATTAATCACATATATACCAACTTCCATGCCATTCTCAACCCATTCCATGTATTATTCTCATAGTGGGAGAGAGACATAGAACTTAAGGGCTTTTAGCTGAGTTATGAATATGATAATGACTTGAAGAGGTTGGTATGATAACATTCCTTCCTTTGAGAGTCTCATCACTATGTGAATAGGCCTACAACACTCCTTTCTTGGTGTAAATTAGGGTTATCTCTCAATTAGGTTGAATTCTACTTATTAAGCTTGTCTACCTCTGTACAAGCCCAATAGGTCTTTTTACTCAGTCAGAACCCTCAACATGTTTAGAATTATGAAAAGAGACCTAAAACTAGACTTAAAATGCCATTTACCTACATGTTATTCCCCACCCATGCCATTTTTTTATGTATAAATAGAATAAAGGGATTTTAGTTTTTTTCATGGTGTCTCATGGTCATTTCAATTATTAGTAAGAGTCTCTTGCCCATCAAGTTCTCCATTAGAGTTTTGGAGGGTTTAGAGTGGCCTACCATCTTAAAAATGGTTTATAAAGCATAAGAATTAAAATTAAAATTTAATACCATTAATTTTGATTATATATACCCCCTAAAACCTCCCTAACATATCCTAATCCCATTCACCTTGTTTAGTGATCTCTAAATAAAAGTTGGTAGCTTTCAAGTCTACACTAGGCATTTTGGGTATGTTTAAAATGTTAAAGATTATTCATAGATATGCCCTCCTTAAAATAATATATATCTACCATATATAGGAATTTCCTAGGGGTCCCCAAATTCCACTAAGATAACTATGCCCCATGCATCTTTCCATGTAAAATATGAGCACTTGAACTAGCAGTTTGAAATGACAGACTAGGGTGATGGATCTTGAGGGGTATATTAGGCCAAATTTACACTTCCCCTATCTTCTCATGCCTATAAAACCTTTATTAATACCTATAACACCATCCTAAATAATTTTATGGACTGATATCTACCTGAGGAACTTGATATGTCACAAGAGTGGATTTGGGAATTTGAGGGCTTAAGAAGGATTTTAGGCCTTATAGGCTTAAACTAAGCCTCAAGACCTTAGGCCACATGTAGGTGTTGTATTGACTTTATGGTATTATTATCACCATTTTATATTTAATATAAAACTTTTTATTAGTATTATAGTGGTTCATACCCCACCTCTATCATTATTCCCTTCTAGGTTTGCCATTACCATCTTTGGCCCAATATGAGTGTTTGAACTAGTTGATGTCAGAGAATTGAGTGGTGTGTATCTATATTTTACTCATTATTTATAAATTTGGGTTTTCATGTAGTTTTATCTCATATTTTGACAATGCTTCTTGAGCTAGGGTATCCCTCATACTCTACCATAAAAACCCACTTTATAGCCATACACATGGGTCTGTGTGCCATGAATGCTCAGTTAGGACTAGGTGACTCTCTCAAGCTTGAATATACCTTTAAATTATTTTAGGATTCTATGGATTACATATTCTACCATGGGATCATTCTCAGATAGTTTTTTCACTTCTTCACTATAGCTAGCTAGGTACTCTAATGACTAGGTAGACTTGTGTGTATTAAGCCAACTGTGTATGTAGAGTCAGGGAGTCTTCAATTAACTTGTTTAAGTAATTTATTTCAAACTCTTTTGTCTTTCAACAATATAAAATTTTTACCTTGGTCCTTTGTTTTAGTTCCCACCTTAATTCATATATGGAATTTCACTCCCAAGGTTAGAGACAACCTACCTATGGTTTTGTAGGTGGTGATTGAGAGCACTTAACTACAGTTGGAGCCTTCCCATAATTCAATGAGAAAGATAAGGGTTATATAATCCATACATGAAACCTATTTGTCCTTATTTTAAACTTAGTATCATCTCCCCAAGATATTCATCTTGACAAGTATATATCCCTATCTTGGATCTATCTATGCTCAATTATAGGTGGTGATTAGGGGGAAACTCTTTGAAACCTTAGCTTGAGCTTGACCTTATATAAATTTTCATTGGAATATTTAATGTGTCAAAACTTAGTTAAGATTATTATATCATATTTTCATTGGAATTTCATGGAATTATATAGAATTTTGTTCTCACTCTCAACCATAGGCTTGTGCATGAAGACTTAGACCTATAGGTGCATCACATAGTCATTTTAAATTTTTGAGTCTAAAATAAAAAGTCTATTGTGAGGTGAAATAGCCTAATTATGACATTACATAAAACACACACACACACACACACACACACACACACACACACACACACACATTTAAATACTTCATGTGGACTATTTCACCCCATTTAAGACCATCTATTAAGACCTTAAACATCCCTCTATAGATGCTCAATAAATTAATGCATTTAGAGATAATTAATTAGGAATATTGAGGGATAACTTGAAACCTAGGAGTCCATAAAAACCTTAAATAACGTTAATAAACCTTAAACCCTACTAAAAGGCTTATGAATGCATTTATATCTATTTCAAGGGTTTTGGTGTTAAGGGCCATAATGAGGATTATTTTTTATGAGATAAGGGTTTCTCCACATGCCTACATCACTCTAGCCACTTGAAGATGACATCATTTGTGTACTTTCAATCTAAATATTGATTATTATAAGGACAAGTTAAGTCATGTTTAAGGCTTGATTCCTTATTTCACTTGGTAAGCATTAAGGATATTGAAGGGGATTTGTTCTATCCATATGATGACTAGATGAGGTATGTGTGGAACCTATAGGAAGTAATAAAAACATTCATTGATCATCCTTATGCTCTGCCCCTTCATAAAAACATAGGAACCTTGAACATGACTATAACCTACTTATAAGGGAGACTAATTATTGTTCTAACCCTATATGTGCCATGAGAACATGCTCAAAGGGGTATAAAATACTCAAAAATACTTTATATGACTTCTCTCCATGCTCAAGTTGTCACAAGTGTAGAATTTTGATAAATATACCTATAGCTGAGCTTATAGGGTTTGAAAAGGGATTATGACCACCTAAGGGTCTTAATGATTGTTCATAAAACTCAAGGCCTTGATCTACAAACCAATTCCACTGATTATAATCCCACTAGGGACCCTACCTTTGGCTATGATCTTGGGCTCTGACTCCCTTTGTACAAACTATACCATCTATCTCAAACTAACCCTTGTGAGCTTTCCAAGAGGTCAATGGATATCCTATTGTGTTTTCTACCTTTCCATACACATTTGAGACCTGTATCTTATCTAATATCGCTATAAGGGATCCTCCATGAAGTGCTTGACCTCTCTAACCTTTAATGTATTGTACAAGTTTTTACAAGTCTAAAAACACTTGGAAACCCCCATTTTATTCATTTTTCATGTTTTATAACTTGAGAGTACATTGGGGAGAAAAAATAGGAGAATAAAGGGTAAAATACAACTTTAAATCAATTAGTATGGATGGAGGGAGGGAGGATGAAAGGTAATTTTTCACATGTGTGGTCCCCTTCTTGGTGAATAAAGACATTTGACTCCTAAAACACTTCCTTTCACATGTAAAACCACATTAGGAAGATATTATGATGAAAAATAAGGTCATTTTGGAGACTTTTAACTCTTGATAATGACTCAATGATATCTTAAGGATCATAAAAATACAATGCACATGGTTTAGACACCCTTAGAAGGAAAAATATACATAATTTCAAATGAAACATCAATTTAGGAAAATAGCTTACCATAAATTAAATAAATCTAAAGTATGATAAGGACTTAAATAAGGGTCATCATCCTTCCTCAAATTAACCCCTAATCTCCTAAATTTATGCATGTTCTTGGCATACTCAAATGAGCATATGGTTGGATATGTATTATAGTGTGTTAATCACCTTCCATGAGTATATTTAGATCATAAGGACAACCTTATGTCTTGTTATAGACTCTTATACATAACTATCACAAAATTATTTGACACAACTTCAAACAATGTGATATGGGGACCACCTTAAGGTCTTTTTACATGACTCACTACTTGAACCTATTTCTTCACTTCATAAGGACAAATAACCTTATCTTGGGATATTAAGACATTTAAAAGACTCAATAAGATGACCAAATATAATTTAAAGTGTTTTTGAGAATATTTTGACCCTTTCTAAGCCTGAGGGTATAAATATGTCAACATTCACTCCATATAATGTTCATAATCCTAGCCATTTAAACTAAGCATATACTACTTTTTTGAAGTTGATTTAAGGTGGTCTTATAGTGCATTGTCAAAGAGAGAGTGAGATTACATGTTGAATGTAAATATCCAATGAAGGATGATTTAAATCTTGAGAAATATTGTTTGCACCAAAAGAGGCCTAAGATCATGGGAATGCAGACCTATAGGTATATAGACCTATAGATCTACATGTGGTGTATTAAAATATGAATTAATGTGAGTGATTTTAAAGGTTTAAAGGTAATGGTTAGGAAAAGGTTTAATCTACATAAGAGATGTTTTAATGTCTTCCACTATTTCCCTATTTCATCTAAATCTCTTCAAGATGGTTGCTTATGCCATACATAGTCCTTTGATGGTATTCATGTTCCATGTTCAAATTTGTGTTCTAATGATTACCTAAAGATGGAGATAATAGGTATTTTACTTTATATTTAAAGATTTTATGATGGTATTTACCTCATTATCAATGTCATGGTTGAGTGTTCTCCATATCTACTCATCTCATTCAATGTTCTATAACCTGAATGAAGTTTTCATACCAGTTCTCCATGGCATTCATATTCCATGCTTGATGACTAAGTTTTTAAGGTTGCATAACAAATGGTTTTAAATGGTCCTCTTATTATATCATCAGATTTTGGATGAGTTTATTTAACTCATAAAAAATGTATGTAAATAATTTTGAATATCTATATGAAATAGAGATTAACACTAGAACAATCAAAGAGACTCAAATGCTTACTTATGGGCTAGTGTCAATAAAGTGGATTATGGAGGGTATGAATGTGTGTGGCACATAATTTGTGAGAATTTTTTTTGATAATGTATAGGATAATTAGGTATAATAATATATCATTCACATTGTCTCCATTGGATAGATAAGCTCAAAGAAGCATTACAAGCCCCAAGACCTAGCTCAACCACCTACATGTTTGTGCTTAGTTTGGAGAAAGCATGCATATTTTTGGTATTAAATATTGGGTATATATGGTTTCTAAGATACATTAGAAAGTTATAATATAAAAAACGTGTTCCTAACACTTTACAAATACCATCAAGGAAGGTACACACTTACATACCAGACAGACCCCAAGCTATCACCTATAATTATGTCATGCAAGAATGGAGAAAAGAGGTATATGTGAAGTGAATAAGGGTTTAAAATGTATATATATAATTTTAATATCTTTTATATCATGTTTAAATCATTTATAAAAACTAAATTTCTAGTAAAATGGATGATTTTCATACTTTTTGTAGACATAACCATTAGTCTCTTACATATAGAGCCTTAGAGAAAAGTGGAGAGAGTGTTTTTAATTAAGCATGGATGAAAGGTGGAGTGATAAATATATCCATTTACTTGCATAAAAAGTTTTCATATACTTAATTTATCTGGTTTGGTATTTTAAAACAAAATGATGAGCCGTAACAGGGTAATTAGGCCTAGTGGGCGTAAACAGGTAGTTAAAGGCCTAGGCATGAGATTAGAAGACAAAGTCAATCATTATGAGTATTTGGAGGATTAAATTATATAGGTAATTTATTGATGATGTTATATGGTTGGTAAAATAATTTAAATTTAAGGGATCAAGAGGAAATTCCAAGAACTTGACATATAGGGTCAAAATATCTTATGGATTACAAACCCTAAACATGTGTATGAGAGATTTTTAGAAACTTTGGGGAGTTTAAAAACAAGGTAAACCATGATAATGTGTTAGTATAGATTAAAAATCCTCAAAAATGTTTTTCAAGTGAAACACATGCATTGTAGATCCCTGAACGCTCAGTGATCCTCTCTAGATCCCATAGTTGCCTATTTTCTATCCTGAGAGGTGTCATCATCACATGTGAATGTCAAGGAGTGGATGAATGGAGTAATTATATAATTTTGTATGTTTATTTATGTCTTATAATTTAATTTATTTGTATTATTTCTATAATATGGGCCCTTATGGATATGAATAATTGTTAAGAGACTATGCATGTTTAAACCCTTGCTAAACCTTGAGTGGAACCTGATGGAGGAGAAAATGATGAAAATGCATCCAAATGAATTAAAATATCTTTTAAAACACATTTTATACTCTAACAAGGTTATATTAATGCCACTAGATTGTATGAAAACCTATATGGATACACCAATTACCCATTATTTGAAAGATTTCATGGTGAATTCAAGGTGTGGAGATAGATGAACTATTGCATATAACTTAGGAATATGATGTGAATATTCCACCCTATCAAGCCACAAAATACACAAAATTCCCCTTGGAAGTGATTTTACAGGCCTAGACTAGAGAGGTAGTCTAGAGATGCTAGTGAAGGATGACGTAGTCACCTAGATGAATAAGAATTATGGGTGTACACTATATGAAATACATAATTCATGGCATGAGATTATTTTTTTGTCCTAAATAATTATAAATAAATCACTCTCAAGTTTCTATTCAAGTTTTATGGCCATCCAAGTGACTAGTATCGAATGACTAGGCCTAGTTGCCTAGTAGGTTTGTTTGGTCAATTAAGGAAGATGTCTCTTGGCATTGAGGGATAATAAGATGGTAAATTGAGAACAAAAATGATATTGTAACTAATAAATTTAGGATACTATTCACATTTAATTTTCATTATGGATAATAGGGTAGTTTTTTAAGCCTTATTTACATGCATAATAAAAGGGTGGGCTAGTTAAAACTTTATTAAGGCCCAAATAGACCATCTTCTAATACTATAATTACCAAAAAATAATTGTTTAACCAAGTTTGTGTGATCATATCCTAAAATAGTTTAAATAATACTGAAATATATTCCACCACTCCATCTTTATACCACACCTCCCTGAAGACCATCAACCAATCATGACTAATGTGGTAAAGAGGGCTAGAAGGTGGGGTCTCATTAACTATATTTATGATTTGAAATTGAAAATGGAGGTGTATTACATAATTTATAAGCTTTATTTATCTTTTATCCATCTCTCTCTCACATATTCTTTAATAAAATGGGCTTAGAAATCCATTATAGTGATCCCTTTATTAGGTATGAGAAATTTCTACCAAAATTGTATCTTGTAGCATTTGAACTAATACAAAACTAATTCAACATCCTTTATATTGGTACTATAATGTGTTATTATTTTCTAATTTTCACAATTGGTTGATTGTTATCCCTTTGTAGGTATTTTTTTTCACCTAGACGCTAGTGGAATATCTTATCTAGGTTACATGGTGTGTAAAGGTGTTTATAATTATGATAATAATGAAAACCCTATTGATAGTGTCCTGAACTAGACCCCTTATTCATAATTCTTAGTTCATATTCCTTTAGTAAAACCTCTATGTGAAGCAATGATGTGTAAGAGTATTTTGAAGAGATATTGTGTTAGTAATCATTTTTTATGTTGTATAAAATAGTTGTTGAAGGATCAAGTAGAGGATACACAATATATTGGTACATCACCACCACCATAGCTTAGGTTTGATTTCATTCCCTATCCCTTTTCATTGACAATACAAGTAGATTTAGTTATTGATTTTAGATGATGCATCAAGGGAGATATCCCCAAAATTATATATTTACCTCACTTAATATACTACCCACACCTAGAGGTGATTATAATATGTCATCTAGATGATGTGGGCTTGAAACCCCTTTACCTAAAGGGTGAAATATAGAATGATAATAGTTTATGGTAGACCTAGTGGGACTAGAATTCAAGGAATTTATAGCACTTACTCTCAGAATCTAGTGACCTCAAGAAGATCTAGGTATTCTAGTGGTAGATTAGCATCTAAGTTTCAAGCATAAGGGCATCATAAAGTCTTCATCTAAGGGTAATAATAAATATTGTTGATAGTTTTCTTGTTCTCTATTTTCCGCATGATGTTTACTTGCTAGATATGGAAGGAATTCATGTTCTACACTTCTATATTAGTAACATCAAAATCCATACAAAGTCTATGTTGACCCATACTAAGAACACCATGAGGCTTATCAATCCTATATTGACCCCTATCAGTAGTCCAATGAACCATATCAATTTTATATTGATCCATATCAAACTTATGATTAGTCTTATCCTCTATATAACATTAGTTATCATCATGATAAGCCTTTCTACCAACCTCCTTAGTAGCCTTGCTATAAGAAATAATATTCATCCTTACCTACCTAACCCCTTTTGAAGATACACATGGTTCCTCCAATGAGTGGAATGAGATAAAAGGCATGAGTCAAATTATTTGTAGTGATTTTTTAGCCTTGAAGGAGCAACAAAATAAATTTAATTAGTCCTATAATCCTTCTACTACCCCATTTCAACCTTCTTATCCCACCCCTCCTATGCCAATTCCAAAACAAGAAGAGAGGAAGGTTGTAGAGGTTAAAATAAGGAGATTCCTAATCTTTCAAATTTCCCCACCTCTTCCTCAAGCTCAAATTGTCCATGGATGTCAATATATGCAACAATAGGAATATATTATGAGTACCAAGCATAGGAAGTTCCCAAACTTTAAGAGTGCCTCTTCACCCCTTAAATTCACTCAAGAACAACCCACAAAGCCTTATGTTCTTACTCCAATAGTTTAACATTATTTCCCTCCCATCATCTCCCTAGTTGAAGGAGGACCTATCATTTGGAGAGTAGATGAGAATCATATAAATGAAAAGAAGGAGTTATTAGGAAAGATGAATTCATGGACATATTATAGACTCCTTGGACCAAGTACCTGATCTACAAAATGCCTAGTATTCATATCATTCTAGTTGAATAACCATATTTTCAAGAAGATAAACTTGGTGAAGTGGTAGTTAATGTCAAGCCTAATTTAGTAGTATCTATAAATGTGCCTAAATAAGTTCCTAATGAAAATGTCCAAGTGATGGTTGCAATGAATATATAGCTGGATAGTCCTTAAAATTCTTATAGTAGCTAGGATAACGTAAGCATCTGAGATGAACCCCATTCTTTCATTTCAAGTGATGATCAAAATGAAGAAACTGAATCTCATAGACAAAATCTTAAGGAAGAGGGGGATCTCAGATCAACCATGATTTTCTTGAAGAAGACCATAAGGTTTTAGACCTTATGGAGCTTCCATGTTTCATAGAGGAAGAGATTGATCATCTTGTAAAATGTGATATTGAATAAATATAATAAGAACCTATAATAATGATTTAAATGGGAGTTTATGATGAGTAAGAAAGGCTTGATAATGCTTGGCAACAATTGTATCACATTTTCATGAAAGATCTTGAAGATCTAGGTATGGAAACTTTAGAAGAAGAAGAGTTTTTTATATTTGATGAACTAAAAGATTAAAAAAATCCAAAAGACACTAGTAGCTAGATTGGGAATGCTCTTGATCAACTTGTAGTAGATTATCATCTAATTGAGGGCATTCAAGAGATAAAGAATCTTGACTTACAACTTGAAGGAGGACTTTTTGAGCCTAGAAGGAATATTAAGAATAAGATTGTAGTTAGTATTAATGTTGAAGGCCCTCTAAGCAAAAAATTTGAGGTTTTCAATGATTCTCACATGGTTCAAAATGAGCAAGCAACTAGACTTCAAGAAACTAATTTACAAACACATCATGATTGCATAAGAAGTTTGGAAACCCTTGACATCTTTATAAATTTTGAGGATAAAAATGAAGATGATTTTTTAATTGGAATTGATATTATTGACCAAAGATAAGAATCAATGGGTGATTGGAATTAGTATATTGAGTCACTTCAAGATGTTGGATCCCTTTACAAATTCACACTTCCTATTTAAGGGCATTATATTGAAGAGGTTTTTCAAGGCACACTCATTGAAGACCATGATCAAACTTGGATTGAATATGAAAATATCTTTGAAGAGCTTAATGAGTTTATAGTAGATGATAAGAAGCATGATGTCACCTAAGGTAATATGGATATTTAAGATACATGATTAAATGAAATACCATTTGTTAAGGTTGTAGCTAAGGATCATCATGAGGTGGGTCCTAAAGTATAAGAAGAATGTGTCTTCATAAGATATTGGTTGTCATCTTTCACCTCACTTGAGAGCATGACAAGAGGAGTTAAATTTAAGGAGATGATTAAGACAACAAAATGAAGGCCCTAGAGTCATTTTTATTCATTTCATTCTTCCTCTCATGGAGTAAAGGATCCAAGAGACTTCTCCTTTAACCCAAGAAGAAGAAGGCATGATCAAGTTCAATTTTTTATGGTAGTTTATTATTATCTTGTTTCCAATATGTGTTTGTCAAAACAAATATGGTGTGTTTACTTCTTGACTTATTTGGTGTATTTTCCTTTATTTTGTGTGAGTGTAAGGTTATTTTAGTCCTTGAATATTTTAAGGCGTTAAGTTTGTTTAATAGTCCAAGCAAAGGGGTTATCTTAGTTGAATCATGACTATTATGTGTGAAGTAGCTAGTTATCTTAGCCAATGGGTAGGTAAACCCCTATGAATCACAAATAATGTTGATAATTTTGCCTCCTAAGATAAATATCAACCCCTGTAGTTCAAAACATTCGTTGTTCCCTTCAAACTTGAATGAGGCTTCCTAAATCTTGTCATTATTTTCAAATGGTCCTTTTAAAGCCTTTTAGCATTATTTAAGGTTTCATTGTATACATTAGGGGTTGATTGATAAACCGTCATGTGATGGAATGATAAATTCATTGGATGATGTGTTAGGTTGTCATGAGTTGTCCTTGGGTGAGTGGAATGGTCTCAAGTTTCCTCTAGAGCCTAAAAGTAGCCTATATCATGTTTTATAAAGTTACGATAGTTTAGTAAAAATTAAGGTATTTGGAGAGATTAAGGTTTCATGTTATTATTAAATTTATACTTATTTTAGATACTTATTATGGGAGAGGCCCTATTAAAAAAAATTAATACACGTCCAAATCATTTTTTGGATATTGACAAGAGTTCTAGCGGTATATCTAAAGCTATCTTCTATAGTTTATTTATAAAAGAATGTTTCAAACCCCAATGAGCCCCTAAAGTCATAAAAATAACCTTTAAACATGTCATAAAAGTTAAAATTGTAGTCATAATCTTTTGAAGAAGGTGTGACATTGAAATGAGGAGTTTTCAGAGGTATCATAACCATTCCAAGTCATAACAAAGTGGTCTTATATCCAAAAAGGGATATTTTCAGGTGTCAAATATAAATTATTCACCATAAAACAACCCACACACTTGAAAATTGACCTTTCAACTTCCCTTCATCTATAATACCTAGTCTAAAAGCATATTTGACTTCTCATTTCCCTTCATGTGGCCCCCAATGGTTTCTCAAGATGTTAAACTTACAAAAATGAGGTTTTGGAGGTGTTTCCAAGACCCTTATGGACTTGTAAAATTAGTTCAGAGTTAAATAAGGCTATATATATGTAATGTGGCATAATTTGTAAGTATCATGCAAAATAATATATGTCTCAAATGTTTAGAGGAAGGAAGAAATGGAAGCAAAATCTCCATCAGGCACAAGGGCTAGTTTAGTTAGATGGTATAGTCCATATAGAGGGATTCAGATACTAAGATATTAGCCATTGGTGGTGTCCCTAGTGGTATTTAAATTAGTGGCATTTGTCTATAGATCAAATCCCTAGGGTTTATGAACAATCACTAAGGCCCCTAGGTGGTCTTAAACCCTTTAAAAACCCTAGTAACCCAATTTTAGGAAATCATTCTTGAAAAGATGAAATTTTTGAAGAATGAGAGTGTTTGATAAAGACCCTACGAGGTATGAACATACATTTTGTACTTTAATCCACTAATAGGGACATGTGTGGCATTGAGTAATAAGCAAAGAGCTCCACATGGTAGTTGGTAGGTTGAGAGTTTTGTATTATTACCTCTATATTTTGAAGCTTCTTCAAGGTTAATGAATACAAATGGTTATGGATGGGATTGGTTATGGATGGGATTATCATATTATTATCAATATAAGACTCCTCAAAAACCTAGTTACTCCACACATAGTCTTCTAAATAATGTTCATACTCCCAACCATTTGAAATGAGCATATACTGCTTGTTTGAAGGTGCTTTAAGGTGGTGTTATAGTGTATTGTAAAAAGGAGAGTGATAGTCCATGTTGAAAGTAAAACTATAATTAAGTATTATTTTAGGCTTGAGAAATATTGTTTACACCAAAATAAGCCTAAGATCATGGGTTTACAGACCTATATGTCTATATATGGTGTATTAAAATATGCATTAAGGTGAGTGATTTTGAAGGTTTAAAGGTAATGATCATGATAGGTTTCATTGTCCATAAGAGATGGTTTAATGTCTCCCATTATTTACCTATATCATCCAAATCTCTTCAATATGGTTGACCACTCCATACACAGTCCTTCGATGGTATTCATGTTCCATATTCAAGGTTGTGTTTTGATGATTACCTACAGATGGAGATAGGAGGTCTTGTCCTTTATGTTTCATGATTTTATGAGGGTTTTGACCTCATTATCAAGGTGATGTTTGATTTTTCTCCATATTTTTTGATCCCATTCAAGGTTTTTTAACCTAATTGAATTTTCTATACTAGTCCTCCTTGGAATTAATATTCCATACTTAATGACTTAGTTTTGAAGGTTGCCTACAGGATGGTTTCAAAATGTCCTATTATTGTATCATAATATGTGTTATGAGTATCTTGAATTAATAAAAAAATTATGTCAAGAAGTTTGAATAGTTATATGAAATAAATATGAACACTTTAATAGTCAAAGAGACTCAAACGTCTACATGTGGGCTAGTGTCAATAAAGTGGACTATAGAGGGTATTAATGTGTGTGGTACCTAAGTTATGATAAAATTTTAGTATAATATAAAATTTAATGAGAAATAATAATATTTCATTAATATTATCACCATTGGCTTGATAATCTCATAGAAGTATAACCAACCCCAAGACCTAACTCAACCACCTACATGTAGGTGCTCAATTTGGAGAAAGCATGCATATGTTTGGTATTGAATATTGGATCTATATGGTTGGTAAGATATGTGAGAAATTTATAAGATCACAAACATGTTCTGATCACTTTCAAAATACCATCAAGGAAGGTATACACTTATAGCCTAGGTAGACCCTAAGCTAGCACCTATAGTTCTATCATGCAAGAATGGAGAAAAGAGGTATATGTGAATTAAAAAAGGGTATCAAAGATTTGAAGACAATTTTAAGAGTGTGTATATCATGTTTAAATCATTTATAAAACATCAAGTGTCAAAAAAAATGGATGATTTTCATACTTCTTGTAGACACACCCATTAGGCTCCTATAGATAGGGACTTGGAGAAGAGTGGATATAATGACTTGAACCATGCATGGATGAAATTTGAAGGAGTGATAAATAGGTCCTTAAAATTTCCTACCAATCTTTCATAGTATAAATTGATATGGTTTTGTCTTTTTAAACAAAATAATGATATTTAATAGGGTAATTAGACTTAGTAGGCTTAAACATGCAGTTACAAGCCTAGGCATGAAATTAGAAAACAAATTGAATCATTGGGAGTATTTTGAGGATTGAAGGCTATAAGGTTGGTCCATGAAGTTAAACTCATGGAATCAAGATGAAATTCCAAAAATTTGACATTTAGGGTCAAACTAGCCTATTGGCTTATAAACCCTAAGCCTATGTATGGGAGATATGCAGACACTTTTGGGAGTTGGAAAATAATGTAAACCATGAAAATGTTTCAAGAGAGGTTCATAATCCTCATAGAGGTATTTTAAGCTAAACTCATGCATTTTATCACCATACACACTTAATGTTCCTCTCTCAACCCCATAGTTATATGGTTTTTAGCCTGAGAGGTGTCATCCTCATGTGTGAATGTCAAAGAATAGATGCATAGAGTCCTTATCTACTAGGGGATGTTGATGGATGTTGTCTAATTTAAGTTCTTGATATTAGTTATGTAATCTAGGCCCTTAGGGCTATGATCAAGCATTGAGAGACTATGCATGTTTAAACCCTTCTTAAATCTTGGTAAGAACCTGATGGAGGAGAACTTGAGAAAAATTCATTGGAATGGATTGTAAATCCCCTTATACAAATTTTAAACTCTAATGAGGTTCTATTCATGCCACTATATTGTACAAAAACCTGTATAGATACTCCAAGTACCCTATTTTTGTAATATTTCATGGTGAATTCAAGGTGAAAATGTAGATAAACAAATTAAAATCATTTAAGAAGATGATATGAAGTGTATTCCACCCTATCAAGCCATAAAATACAATAAATCACCCTTGAAGTGCTTCTATAGGCCTAAACTAGAGAGGTAGTCTAGAGGTGCTAGTGAAGGATGACCTAGTCATTTAGATGAACAACAATTGTAGATTTACACTACATGAAAGGAATAATTAATGGTATGAGATGATTTTTTGGTATTTAATAATTCTAATTAACTCACTCTCAAGGTTCTATGAAAGTTTCATTGCCATCCAAGTGACAAGTACTAAATGACTAGGCCTAGTTGCCTAGTAGGTATATTTGGTCAACTAAGGAAGATGTCTCTTACCATAAAGGGATTATAAGAGGGTGAATTCATAACTATAAATTATATTTTAACTACTTAATAGAGGATATCAATCACATTTAATGTCCATTATTAGAGAACATCCCAGTTTTTTAAGCCTTATTGACATGCATAATGGAAGCATGGACTAGTTGACACTTCATTAAGGACAAGATAGACCATCTTATTATACTATAACTACCAAGAAATTATTTTGTTGACCAATTTTGAGTGGCCATACCATGAATGAAGTTAGCCAATACTGAATTAGATTCAACCACTCCATCTCTATACCACACCTCAATGAAGACCATCAACCAAGCATGACTAATATGTTGAAGAGGGATACAAGGTGGGGTATCATGCACTACCTTTATAATTTGAAAATTAAAATGGAGGTGTATTGAAACATTAATGATATTTTGTGATCTTTTTTCCCTCTCTCTCTCATCTTCTTCTATAAATTGGGCTTAAAAAGCCATTGTAATGATCCCTCTATTGGGTATGAGAAAGTTCTACCCAAATTATGTCTTTCAACCTTTGAGCTAATAAAAAAATGATTCAACCTTATTTATGTAGATATTCTAGTGTGTTATTCTTTTATGATTTTCAAAATTAGTTGATTATTTTCCCTTTACAGGTCCTTGTTTTCAGCTAAGTACTAGTGGACTATCTTATGTAGGTTATATGGTGTGTAAAGGTGTTTATGATTATGATAATAGTGAGACCTGATTGATAGTGTCTTGAACTAGACGTATCATTCATCATCCTCATATAATATTCAATTATAACAACCTCCATGTGAATCACTAACATGTAGGAGTCTTTTGGAGAGAGAGAGTGTTAATAATTAATTTTTGTGTTATCTATAAGAGTTGTTGAAGGATCAAGTAGAGGAGACACAATATATTGGCTCATCACCCACCCTATAACTTAGGTTTGATTTCATTTCATTTATATCCATTTTCCTTGACACAAAAATTAAGTTTAGGAATTGAGTTTAGATAATTCATCTAGGGAGATATCCCCAAAACTAAAGATTCACCTCACTCAATAGGATACCCACACCTAGAGGTGATTCCATTGTATCAGCTAGATGAGGTAAAATTGAAACCCCTTTTCCTCATGGGAGTAATATATACTGATAAAAATTTACATTATTCATAAATGGAACCTTAACTAAGTTTTGGATGGTAGTTTTACATTATATGGGTCCATTTTGGGTTCAAACTAATCATGTAGTTGAAGTAATGTCCATGTTCTAGGGAATTCATCTTACCTCAATTCTTAATTCCATTAGATTATTCATTGAGGGGAAATCACTAGAAATCATCAATGATTTTCTATGGAAAACCACCCCCTCCCATACTATCAAATCTATCATTGACATCATTATCTAGTTCTTATCTTCCTTTGGAGAGGCCTCTATCTAACATGTTTTTCATGAAGAAATTTTAGCTGTGGATTGTTTAGAAAACTTTGATGTGGAAGATTCCACATTAATCACATGGGAGGGATCCCATACTCTCCTATACCATTTATTACACTCAATTAATAATGATTTGGTAAACATTCCAACATAGCTATATGTCTAGTGACACATGGGAAATACATACTTGGGCATGAGAATTCTTCACCCCTTCCTACATAATGATTATAACATGCTTAATCATAACACCAAGAGTGAAGGGAATATAAAAACTACTTAAAATTCAAATTCATAAGATAAGAGGGTATAAATTATCACATGGAATGGGAATAACTAATATAACAATCAAATGAGAGGAAATAGATACCGATTAGAACCACTTTCTTTCACAAAAGTCTAAGAAAATAAAAGGGTATGGAAAAAACTAAGTAATGGTGTACTTATGGAGTATATGTGATGAATTTTAGAAAATGACAAATAACTGTCAAAGGAATTCATGATGGCATGGAACTAGAGGATGGTAAGAATGAGAGGCATCAAGATTATTGTGACTGGAAAATGAATAGGGAGGATTAATTAAATGAGATTTGATGTATAAAAATCCTTCAAGGATAAAAGCTACAAATTAGAGTTGAAGCAAAAATAATTGTACTAAAAAAATTATGAAGATTGAGAAGAAGGGATTCTCAATGTATGACCTCCCTTTCCATTTTCAAATATCCCACCAAGATCATAGATGGAATACAAAATGAATTAATAATTGAATAAATAAAAAATTCAAAATGACCAAAAAACTTTTAGAGATAACTCATGTGTGTAACAATGAAAATCCTCCATGAATAGTTCACTAATGCTATATGTACAAATAGGTGATAAAATGTGTAACTCCTCCTAACCCAAAATAGTTCATCAATGGTAAACTATTCAAAGGATTGTTTCTCACTACTTAAAATAGGATAATCAAGGTAACTCCTTATGATGTGCATACCTAATTAAGCTAATCTCACAATTGTAGGAAAAACACAATAAAGGAAACTAAATACCTACACTAAAACACCCCCCCATAAGCACATATTATGTGGGTGGAAGAAGTGGGTCACATAAATAAGGCCTGATGAGGTACCCATGTACAAATCAACTATGATAAAGTGGAGAAAATGAGAAAATTAGTAGGAAAAAACTCCCCATCCCCAAAAAAGAGAAAATATGAAGATATAGCTAAAAAACCCCACAAAATATGATGTTGAAGTTATCCACACTCCAAGTATATATTTTAAGATGAATAATGTCAATAATGAGATATTTTTGGATGCCTCTAGATGTACTATAGGTGTCCTTAGTGTTGAAACAACACTTCTCATTTTAGAATTTTGGGAATTTAGAGCATGTGTAGCATGTTTTGGAAAATTATGTTACCTATGGTGAAATAGAAGTAGATCAATGTTTAATTATTCCAAAAAAGTTATATTAATTTGTGATTAGGAGCCACCATGGACCAAATATTTTCAAAGTGTAAGTTTCCATGATAATACTAGTGAATTATGATCAAAGTTTAAACTACAGAATAATCTAAATGGATATTTATAATGAAGTCTAAATTAAAGTGATTTGGTTAAAAAAGAATCAAAAGAGAAGGGTAAGGTAGAAAGAGAATAAGTGATTATTGATCTTAGACTCAAAAATTATGACAAAGTGTTAATTTCAACTGAGTATATATTTAACTAGCATATAGTGAAAAATAGCATAATCTCAAATCTCATTACACACTAGGCAAACCTTGAAGGATGATATAAAGAGTTACAAGTAACAACTAAATTTACTTTAAAGAGTTGCTACCACACTCAAATAACATTAAAATATCTGAATCCAAAATAAATGAAATGAATAAAATTTAATATCCTTTAACTAATCTATCATAAGCACAAATTATCAACCCTATAATCAAAGATACAACTCAAAATTCATAGAAAAATCAAATTTAAGACTTAAGACTAGCAATTGAGAGAAAAGCATGTAAAAATTGACACAAACAAATTTAGACAATCCTTTCATAATTCTTTGATTATATTAACTACTCAAAGTATACAATTTTTTCTCAAAATTCTCTCTTAAAAATGGTAGTACTACCTTTTATAGGAATACAAGGAAGTATATCAGTCAGTTACAAGATACAAATGTACAAAAGATCAAGACAATTATCCTTTTTCATAAAGTTCTAGAATACACTTGATTTTCCAAACTAAATTTAAATAGAGGCATTATGCTAAAAAAATAACATATGCCTTTACAATAGAACATTCCCTTTTCAAAATGTTACAATGATTTTAGAAAATGGAATATTAAATAATTAGTGGGCCCATTACCAAAGGGCTCCCTTGTTGTTTTTGTAGAAGCTCCATAGGTTTTTGATGTTGTTCTTTGAAAAGCTCCAAATCTACTACTAGCTTTAGGAGATATACATCCTCCTGATCAGTTAAGTCATCAAAGTCTCTATCATCCCTTTACATAGCTTCCTTGATGCTTCTAGCTTCTACAATCTTTTCTTCAGTAGTGAAGATCATTCCCATAATTCTATTGTTGACATTACCAGATTGACCCTGGATTTTGCTTCTCACATCCTACATCACCAAAGTGACTTTGTGCTTATAGTATTCATCATTAATACTTCCCATATCTTTAAAAATCATAGGATTAGTCAACATGATGTTAAGGAGATGCTTAATTTTGGTCATTAGCTCTTCATCATCCCTTAAGAATCTGTCCAAACCTGATGACCAAGAACTTAAACTCTAGATATTATCAACTAATATCCCTAATATAGCATATAAGTGGGCTAGGATAATGGTTTTGAACTTAGGAATTATATTCTTAATTAGTATATTGATGAGATCCCTTATTTTAGCCTATGCATCTTGCCACTTTATTATCAATCCTTTGGCCACCTCACTCTATTGGCTCAATACATCTTGTCTTAGCTTCATTGATTTTAAGGAATCAAACATGTCAAAAAAGGATGTTTCAAACATCTTTATTATGACCTCAAAAATTGATAAGATAACTTGGGTCTCTAAATTCTACTTTTCCTTTTCCAAGTTATGTATCCTTTGTTTCATCCCCCCAATGCCAACTCTATATTGAGATGAATAAGACTCAACTAGGATATCAACATCCTCTTCATAGATGGTAGTTCACTAGGATACTGCCCCCCAACTCGGGTTAAGCCTACAAATGGCTCAACCTTCTAGAATGTGAACTCTTTAGTCCCCACCATGACTTTTCATGTAGCTACTCTCTGTAATCCAACTATTTATGGATTAAATTGAATAGTAATAGTTAGTTGTATATACTTTGGAGGTTTAGAGGCCTCCATTTGGGTACTACTTGATGCTCCTTGAGCATCTACCTATTTGCTATCTAACCCTATAGTGGTCATTATTCTTCTCTCTTACTCCTCCTTCATTAAATCCCTTATTCATGGCTTGATATTATCATGCACATCAATGTTAATAGTTTATGTTAAGGCCCAAGAGTGAGATAAAGTGGAAATCTTATGTATTTTTCCATAGATGAACCAATAAGGGATGATTGGTCCATGAATATGGTATTCCTCATTGAATAAGTTCATTTCAATTTTAGGATGAGTGAAATTCAACTTTTCCCTCTTTAATACAATTGAAACTAAGGCTAATTTCACCTTTCTTTTTTATGAGGGTGTTACTATAACTAAATCCAAAGCAACCTCTTTTCCTTTATCTTTCTTGGCCTCTTCAAATTAAGCCTATGGTTCTTGATCTTGCTCCTCCTCTTTAGGAGATCCATATTACTCATAAAGGATCTTGAGTTCATCCTCTACTATTTCATTTAGATCCAAGGTAATCATGTCTAAGTATTCTACTAGAGACTCTAGTCTTTGAGGCATGGCTAAGGATGAGGGTCCCTCACTAGGTCTCTCTTCTAACTTCTCTTTACTATGACCTTGTGTAATTTGGGTTTAGGGATATTTCCCTTTCACTTATGGTTGATCCTAAGGTGGAATATAATGTCTAGGTAGAAAATGGTATTGTATCAGCCTCATTTTACATATGTCCCCTGGTGGCTTTTCATCATAGGTCAATCTATGCTTAGGTCTAATTTTATGTCCCTTGAGCCTAGCCAATACTTATTCAAACCTATTTTCTTTGATATATATGGTGTCATGAACACTGAGTTGATTCACATACACTATCTTGGTCAATTTCTTAGATTTCAAGTGTGTGGAGATCATTCCATTGGGATCTCACATCTTTAGCTCATCAAGTTACAATTTAAAAGAGTCCATATGCCTGGCCATAGTATTCACTTGATCCCAATTCTATAACATAGTCTTTCCAATATTCAAAAGAAAGGGATAAAGGATTTATTTACTCTTTTATTTACATACTTTGTCCACAACATTAATAATTTGGTATGTAATTTCTTACTTTTCTATATTGATGGGAACATAGATAGGTAACCTATAAGGTTGGATCAAGAGCCCTTCAAATTTGATTACTGTACAATCTAGATATAACCAAATATATCCCATTAGCTCCACATATTTATTGATTAGAGGTCTTACCCTAGGCATATGGATCCCTATTATGACTTATACTAAAGTAGGATATACATAATCACAAATTAACTTTGTGTGGTGTCTATATTTAAAAATATGTATCTTTGAGTAATGGTGGGAAATTGTAAATTTTCTCTCAGGTGACCAATTTTTGATATGAGGGATTTGGGTGGAGGCTAATAAGGCATCCAATAGATAGGAAATCATAAATAGCTAGGTTTTGGTTTTCTTCTTTATGGCTATGATTTTTTTTCTAGATATATGTTGATCATCTCTCTAATTGGAAGAGTGATCCCTTTCTTTACCATGAAGTAAATGTAGGACACCCAACTCTTATTTACATAAGAGATTGAAGGGGTTCTTGATATTTTATTAAATAGGGTCATGATTACCCTAAAACCCTCTCTGAATTGGGTGATTAGGATGTTTATTGTAGTCATATCAAATGTAAAAATAAGTAACTTGAGCTTGGTTAATGAAACCCAACCCATAGGTCCCTCTTTCTTGCTTTCATGACCCTCATAAACATCTTTTCACTCATTCCTAGTCATCCTTAGCCTTCTAGACTTGATCCCAACTAAGTGAAACCCCTCTTTCTAGGATAGATCAATACCCTAAGGTACTATATACTCAGGAAAATAACACCACACCAAGACTATAGCACCAATTCCATTTCTATCCACTTTTGGCAATATTGTCCAAGTCCATTTCTAGCCCCAATGTTTAATTTATTCTAGTTCTCCATCCTTATCCTTGTCAAAATAAAAAAATAAAATTCAATCCAACCAATATATCCCTATAAAATCCCATTCAAATATCATTTGGAAAGGGTTGGAAAATATCAATAAGTAAGCAAAAATACAAGTAAGACTACTCAAGCAATCTTCCCTATTCTTTTCATATAGCTAGCCAACACACTTACAAGATCATTCAAATCACTACACCAATCTCTATCCACCTCAATCACATTTATCTTAGTATTATGCATTTTTATATACACAATTGCATAAAGCACATCGAGTGGGAGAACTACATATGGCTTGATCACTCTTCAGAGTATTGATATGTAGACAATGTGCCCACACATAAGGTGTGAAGCATTTATAATGCATCTTACACACACTAACCCCCACCCCCCTCTTTGTCAAAATTGGTCAAATCATAATAGAAGATAGGTTTTGAAGAAATAATCTACTCTATAGGGAACTATATAGACTTTTAGTTTCCAAAACTTCACAAATAGGGTCACACACGAATAAAAAACAAAACCCAAAAAGCTCATATCCTTAAGACAATAATGACAAAGGTGGAATATAGTGATGGTGACATTATTATCTAGTTATGGTTCTCCTATCCAATCACAAAATGAAGTTTAGTTCTTAATTTGTGATAGTGTCTCAGTCTTGCATAGTGAATTCCAACCTCTGTCTTAGTTGGATCAATCAGTTTCTAGCTAAGTTTTGTTTTCTTCTCCTTATTATTATTTTTATAAAAGTTTGAATTGAAATTAATTTACACAAATCAATAGCATAATTATTGTCTATTTATGTACTAATTTTACTACTCAAACCCTTTAACTAAATTAGGAATAATACCCCAATATTCCCAAAATTGTTAAATAATTTGGTAAACCCAACTTACTTCATTTATGCATAAAAACCCTATAAACCCTAGGGTAAATTTCCACCTAATTTTTTCTATATTTTTTTATTTTTTACCTACATAATATAATTATAAATTAGCATTAAATTTTAAAAAAAATCATAGTAATTTAAAAATAATTTTCTTTCAAACCCTAGTTACCCATACTAGGTCCCAATATTTTTCCTATAATTTTCCAATCATTTTCTTAATTTTTACTAGCGTATTTAAATCAAAAAATCCATTCAAAATTAAAAATTTCATAGTAATTTTTCAAAATATTTTATTTTTCAAAACCCTAGTTGCATTTACTAGGTCCTATTAAATCACTTATTTTTTAATAAATTTTGGATTTTTTGCTTACATATCTAACTCAAAAATCCACTTTCAATTTAAAATTTTCATAGTAGTTATTCTAATAATTATATGTTAAAACCCTAGTTGCCCATACTAGGTCTCATTGCTTCTTGAGGTATCACCATACATGTGTGTGAACTTTGTATCCTTTTTATGCATATTCAAGTTCCTTTTTTAGATTACATTTGTTTAATATTTTCTAATATCATCCAAGTTGTTTTCCTTATGCCACATAATTTCCTCGCATCTCTTCCTTTGAGATAAAGTACAAGACTTAGTGTTAATCTTCTTAAATTCACCTAGGTTTTTATAACTGAACCATCTACCATAGATAAACAACTAATCAAGTTCCTATTATAGATTCTACACATCCAAATTACACTAATTTCAATAAAGATAACCTTGATAATGAGTAGTATGAAAATAAAAATGATGATGTACAAACCGATGCTCATGTTCCTCCAAATTAGACTACTAATCCACTTCCACAAATTATTGACAATGAAGTTATCCTCAACAAATATTTGATCTTATAAATTTTTTGAGAAAGACTCTAGGACTAGCCTTGAGATCATACTCTTATCCTACAATCTAACATGGAAATTAAAAAGGCTAAGTTGAATCTTCCATTCCTTCTAAGAAACCAATTAAAAATGACACTACATGGGTAGATATGTTTCAACGACCCCCTATAGTATCCCAACCTACCTCTATACTACTAGCTATAGCTAGTACATCTTTGTTTTTTGATGTGGCAGCCCTTTTGTAAGAGATAAAATCTCTTCAATCCAAGCTGCTACATCTTGAGCAAGGTGTCTCTAGACCTACATAGGATTTGGATTCTTTTAATCTATTACATACACCATTGGCACATCACATTGCTTTTACACCCTTACCACAAGGTTTTATTCAACCCAAACTTACTATATATGATGGCAAGGTGATCCATAAATACATTTGAGATCCTTTCATGCATCATGCTTAGACTATGTACCAAATGATTGACTACTTACCAAAGTATTTTTGTGATCCTAAAGGATTATGCTTTATAATGGTTCTATAGTCTACCAAATCAGTCAATCAATGCATTCAATCCTTTAGCCAACATGTTCCTAGCTCATTTCAACATTAAAATTAGTGATAAAGTTCCATAAACCTAAGTTTCACAATAGAAACAAAGGGCCAATGAGCATCTCATAGATTAGGTTCTTCAATATAAGACTATATTGGCTAAGATGAATAGCCCCATGGATGATCAAGAATTATAGGATCTCTTCAAATAGATTCTTCTACCAGCTTTACATAAATCAATTATGTTTAAAATATTTTCTTCCTTCATTGAACTATGTCACACACTAAAGGAAAGAGAAGTCAATCTAATTTCAATGGGAAAACTCAAGTATATCAGACACAATAAACAAGAGTAATAGTAGAGTTCCATACAAAGTCAATGTCAATGATAACAAGAGTCAAAATCAACTGATAATTAATGCAACTTTTTAGCCCCCTTAGAGAGTGGTTTTATCAACATTTCCTTAGAATACCTTTACCAATCTACCAGTTTCTCCAGCTAGAGTTTTATAGTAGCTATTAGAATGTAACATCATATCTCTTCCTCTTGTTTAGGAAATTGACCCAACAAAGCCTCTTTCATGGGGATATAATTAGTAATCATTTTGAGAGTTTCATAGGGCACTAGGCCATACAACAAACATATGCATCAATTTGAGACATGAGATACATATTTGATAGATGGAAATCATATTGATCTTGGAAATTTAGTTGAGCCTATTTAGGCATAGAAAATATAGAATAAAGCATTGAAAATATTTTTAGATCCTTTTTCATATCATTTCAAATAGGATATATGGGATACATCAGGGGTTCATCATGCATATCATGCACATCCCCCACCAGATACATACAAGGCACCTTCAGTAGAGACACATCCTTTATGAAACATGATTGGTGTATACAATTCTAGAGTTTTATCTAGACCTTCTATCTCCTTCTCAAAATAGGAGATCATTGAGGATAATATGGATTATGATGCACTCTTTATTAAATCTTACATTCATAATCATCATATTCGTAGTGTTCACATAGACAAGGATCTAGTGTGAACATGTACACTATGACATTATTATAGTATCTGGGATATTCAAAGTAAGATATTACCCTAATAAACATAGTTATCAATAGATTTAGTGGGAAAATATAGATCTCATTAGGTGAGATTTTAATTCATCTAAAGGTTGGTCCAACATATGTCGCCATACCATTTACTATAGTTCCTAGTGTAAGATTTTTTCATATGTTACTTGGTTGACCATGTATCTAGAAACTTCAAGTAGTACCTTCTATAGCTCATAGATGAATTCAATTCATTCATGATAATTAGGTTTTTATAATTGGTGGAGTTTCATATGAGTTACTACTCCCCACTTTGGAGCCATCTTTTACTCTGTAGTCACCAATTTTAGTTTTTCCACTAGTTATAGTTCCTCCTCTAGTTCTTATTTAGAAATAGTTGAGGCATCCATCGCTAACATAGAGAGTTCATGCACTTCCATATCTTCAATATTATAGATATATTTTATCTAAATTTTTCACACCTAAGGTTGTATCATAGATATCTCATTCATCTACACATAGAGCACATGTTTAGAGTGCTTCTCCTACCACCAGATGGGTCCCTAAGAGCCCTACAGCTAAATCCACTTCTTAGAGTTATAGGGGTACCCCATATTTGGTTTATAATTCAAATATTTTAGAGTATTTATAGCATATACAACTTTCAAATCCATAGTCATAGAATTTCCATTGTGCTTCATGATCATGGATAATTCCTCTCCTTGATATAGGATACCATGATAAGGAGTCTCCCATGAGACTCATCAGTTAGTATCATATTTTCCTCACTTACCTATAAATAATTTCTTATACTTGATTGTACATATTTAAAATAATTAAAAATACAAAAACATTCAAATATATCAAAATACCAAAAATATTTTGATTTTATGCATTATCCATGTTTTAAATTTCTACTATCATGTTAGACTTATATTTGTTGTTCTATGTTATTTGTCAATTTAAATACATCACCATGCTTCACTTGATCTTATTTGAGTGTGTGCAGTGACATCCATCTCCTTGATTGCTTTACTTTACCAATTGATGGGGAATCTTACTTCTACAATTGAGACACACATCAATATACATACCCATTAGGGGCATCTTCTACATGACTACACCATCTAGGTTATGTCATTCCTACACCACACACTCTAATTATCATGTTGATGTACATTATTTAATAGATTACATAGATTACTCTATTGACACTCTCTATTATATATCACTTGTGTATATCTTAACATATACCTAGTCTTATACTACACATGTCTTGCATATATTCACTTCTTGCTTTGAATAGTTAAATGTGTGTGCACTTCTAGTTTCTTACTTGATTTCCTTTCTTGCTTAGCATAGCTTGATGTGATTGCATTTATTAGTTCCTATTTGTCTACTATATGTGCCTTAGGACATTTTCCAATGTCTTCTACTTCTATTCATGTGTGTTCCTTAGGACATTTTCCAATGTCCTTTGTCTGTACTATTCTATGTGATTGTAGTTTTCATGCCAATTTTTCTTGTTTCAATTATATGTGTATGTGGCATTTGAACATGCCTTGTATTCTTACTTTCTAGTTTAAGTGACATGTACCCATGTCCCTTGTTTTCTTGGCCCCTTGGCCACCCTTGTATGATTCTTACTTCTTGACTTATATGTTTGTTGCTTATTTGATTCTCATTGTTTGCAATGCCATGATTCACATCATGAATTTATCTTGATTTCTTGGATGCCATGATGGACATCATAATCCATCCCTCCAACTAATAATTGAAAATGAAATAGACTTCTCATTCCAATTCCAATTCAATATATTACATTACATGATATATATATATATATATATATATATATATATATATATATATACATAACCCTATTTATCTAAAAATCTCTTAATATAGATCATGTTATATCTTCAGATATCTTGTCAATTATCATTACTATATTATGTACCTTTGTAACATAGCACACTTTTAGGGCTCTTTATTTTAATGATAATCATTTTAGGGTATTCATTCCTACCCTTAGTAGAGGGGGTAACAAACAAGGGTTTTGTCTCAGAGATCAAAGATCTTAATGGTCAAAATAGTAGTTTTCAAAACACTTAAAATAACAACCAAACATCAAACCAGCTAGAATAGACCAGGTAGATAGTTAAGAATCTAGAACAATTACTATATTTGGTCCAGGAAAATAGTACTCAACTTGGAAAACAACACTAGTGTTACTAGTGTCCACTTTTGGCACTCTTATCTAAATAATAGAAAAACTAGTTTTTTAGAAGTAAGCATAAAGGTAAGTTCAACTATAGTTTTGCATAACCAGACCAATTTAGAATCACTAGTTTTTAGTATATATTTACTCACAAAATATAGATATAGGGGGCATAATAAATGACATGATGGATCTCACTTCTAGTTTCAAATATAGTAGTTGATATAACTTGTAGATAAAAATCCATGTTTTAGACACTAGTGATTGGGGGTAATGTGCATGACACATTTCTTTTCTTTTCTTTTTGAGCTCAATTTTCCCAAGGCATTCTTAATAGTTGCATTCCTTATTCCATATATAGATGGTTGGTATCATTTTGGAATGGATTTCATACAAGCCTAAATTTCATATTCTCAAGTTCTTGATTAGCTTTCATATAAGCTTAGTGCATCAATTTGAAGTGGATTTCATACAAGCCTAATATCCATCTTTTGGAGTGGCCAAGAGTGGTCTATTTTATAGGATACATTCATCTATCCATTTCAACATTGTATGATCATAATACTTTCATGGGATTTAAGAGCTACGTCATGTGACATACATTTCATATTGATATCAGTTCATAACTTCACTTCACAGGGCAATGACGGATCCAAAGGACTAGTTGGCCTTTGTATTCTTGATCCACCTATTTAGAAGGATTGGATACGTAGTCCAAATATCGATCAATACACGTATGACTACTTAGGTTCACTTAGTGGGTGATGATGGAGTAAGAGGGCTAGCCTTTGCATTCTTGAGCCACTTTTAGGGAATTGAACACTCAGCTCCATTCATGATATTACTCTTGGTACAACATCATCCAACATTACTTAGCATTACTCAACATCACTCAGCATGAAAATAGGTTTTATATTAGTTCACATACTTTGTTAGGTGTATTCATTCCTTTCTCTTCCTCTCTCTTACCTAGATTTATACATTCTTATTTTAGATATTATGTATCTAGTAAGAACGGATCTACTACTTATTTTTCTTGTAGATTCATACTTCATAGCATGCTCTCTCTATACACACCCAACATCATGTAAGCTTTATGGGATTTACCCTTATAGGTAAGTTAAAGTACATTTTCTATTTTCCTTTTATCATAATATTTCACTTAGATACATCATTAGAATAAATAGGGGAAATGTAGTAATATAAAATGTAAAAATAGGTAACTTGAGTGTAGCTAATGACACCTAACCTATAGGTCCCTCTTTCTTGCTCTCATGACCCTATAGGCATATTTTCATTGATTCACAATCATCCATAGGCTTCCAAACTTTATCCCAATTGAGCTAGACCCCTCTTTCTATGATAGATCAATCCCTCAGGGTCCCATCTACTCAAGACAATATCACTACACTAGGAATATAACACTAATGCCACTCCTATATACTTTTGGCACTATTATTCAGGTTCATTTTTATCCCCAATGATCAATTTATTCTGGTTCCCCATCCTTATCCTTGTTATCCTAACATAAGTAAATTCAATACATGACTAATATATCCCTATAAAATCCCATTCAAAGATAATTTGGAAAGGGTTGATAAATATCACTAAGCAAGCAAGAATATAAGCAATAATACTCATGCAAGACTATTTTTATAAATGTTTGAATTGTAATTAATTTACATAAATTAGTAGGTTAATTATTATCTATTTATGTACTGATTTTACTACTTAGACCCTTTAACTAAATTAGGAATAATACCCCAATATTCCCAAAATTGTTAAATCATTTCCAGTAGGGTCTCAGATCACATGGCTCCCTTGGAGAAACCATGGCCTAAAGATGGTGTCTAGATCATTCTTGTTATTCCATTCCTTAATAGTGGGTAAGTCCACTTGGGGTTTTGGAAGCTTGTAATAACTTTCAAAGTCTAATGGGGAAATGAATGCAATTATATTAAAGGTCCTTTCATGAATGATCCAACCTTGTTCAAGCCTACAGTCCTTGAAAATGGGAGAAAGGATGTTAATATAATGGATTACCTCTAGTTTAGTGGTAGCATGGTGGAGACTGGCCATCTGGACTACAACTAGATCACATTACCTTCTAGTTATAGTGGTAATGTTTTATTCTTCTTTTATGATAGCTTGCATCTCCTCAATGGACTAGAAGAGATTGAACCAATTATTATTATCAGTGTTCAATGAATCAATGTCCAAGTTAGTTTCCTTGAATACCCTCCCTTTATTATCTGTAGATAAAGACAACTCTATCTTATCCCTATATTACTACCTTTGAGCTATCATGGCTTCCAGACTTTCCAAATTATTCACAATTAGATTGAAAATGGTCTTTGGGTTAGTTATTTCATTCAAAAATCATAATTTAAATTATTTTAGATTTATTGTAATCAATTTGAATTCACTTAAGGCCTCTTATGCAAGTTTTAGGGCATTGAAGCTTTACTGATAGTAGCTTATTTGGACCTAGGCTTATACATGCCTTAGATTTGATTTTAACCCTCACCTTTATACATTTCCATTTAGAGCACACAAGATCATCTATTTTATCAATCTATGCTTTCATGACACTTATTTGGAATCTATCTAGCACTTTTCATGGCATTTTTCATAAATGCATCTAAGCACAAGCCATTATTTTTTGAAAATTTCCCTTTGGCTTCATGTTGTTGGATCATGATCCAAGGATTAATGTGGGCCATTTATTGTGATTCAATCCATTGCTTGTCATTGGTTCCTTTTAGTACCAAGCCCCATATTTGTGCCACTTATAAGTTTTTTGGGCTTTTTAAGCTTTGACACCTTTGTCAATCACATATTGAATGCATGTACACCATATGTCAAGCTTGTGGGTTCTCAAAGATTTGTTGAAAAGTCATCAATAATTTTGTACCATTGGATCAAGGGTTATTATGAAGTGTGGACCATCAGATCTTGTAAGATGCATGAGCTCTAGTTAATATGTATCCATATAAAAGACTTAGGTTAAAATGATTTTACCTAAGTCTATTTCATATTAATAAACATGAAAATACATAGTTTAAAGCATTTTATGCTAAGTTTTATATCATAAATGACCCCTCAAATGACATAAAACATGCCCCTATTGCCTATGTAAAATTTTGAATGAGCTTAATTTTGATGGCCTTGTAGACATCAGTGATGGCCTTGTAGACATCAAATGATGGTCATGAGGACATCAAATTTAAGCTCATGAAGTTTTTGTGTTTGAATTTGGGAGTGCCACATGGTAGATCCATGGGGCTTCCTAAGATATCATATTTAATTTTCTCCATCTAATTAAAAACCATGATGAAGTGAGAGCCATTTGATCATGATCTGAATAGTCACACACCATTAGTTCCATTTAATCTATAAGACACTTTGTTATTATATATAAAATGTGAGAGTGTCATGTGTTAACTCTATGAAGCTCTATGAACCTTTGAATTTTTAATGTTGTCTTTGTTCCATCTGATCTTTGGTCCAAGATGAAGCATGAGCCATTAATCATGATCTAAATGCTCAAACATGATTGGTCTAAAGGACCAAGTGATCATCTTTATCAAGTTTTCTTCTCATCATCCAATTAAAAGATATGATGAAGCTTTAAACATAAAATACTATAATAATCAAGGTATTTAAGTTAGGGTTTGAGGTGGAAATAAAAAAACTTAACCAAAAAAACTAAATCTAAAGTCTCATTCATGTTATTAAACATGAATAGGGCTTTAGAATTAAAAATTTATGCTAAATAGGTAATAATAATGGGGACTATGGTAGACATAAAAGGATCCTACCAACATGAATATTAAACTTGATTAAAAATAAGTCTTATTCTAAAGAATTAATACTAATGTCTTATTTGTATTAATAAAAATGAATGGGGCCTTAGCGTTACAACTTTAGGCTAAAATTTTAGCAAAGAGGATCATGCTAAACTCAAAAAGAACCTGCTAGACATAAAATTAGACCATGTTATAAATATAAGAAATAAATGGGGAATATAAAAGGGACCAAGTATAATTGTTTAGGATAAGGTTTGGTCATGTTAAAAAAATTACCAAAACTTAACTTAAAAATTAGGCTTAAGTCAAAAAACAAATTTACAATGTTCTTTCCAAATGCTCCCACCAAATGTAAATTTGAACCAATGGTTTATGCTAGGGTTTTTTTAGCATGATGTATTAGTAAGGGATCCATGCAACATATAAATAAGAGACATAAAGACCAATTAATAGCAATATTAGGCAAGCTCAAATCAAAACCATAAACTAGTAAGCCAACTTCATCAAAGTGGATGATCTTCAAATTCTACCGATGATCAAAAGATGCCATGTTTTTAGGGTTAAAGTTCAAAGTATCTCAAGGGTCCCAATTTTAAAAAAATGGGGGTATGCTGACCTCAAAAAATGGTGACTTCTAGGGGAACATATAATATGTTAGAACTTAGAGACTTTGGTTTAGACAAATAACTAAGTCATCCACTCTACTTGATCAATGCCATTATCAAGATCATTTTATGGTTGAAACAAACCTTGTACTTATAAAATTAGACTAAAACATTAAGACATAGTCATGTTATGTGTGTTATTTTATTCCACTTATTATTTTCCATGGGATTTAGTATACCACTTCCAGGTTGATGCTCATTAATTACTAACACTAACTTGGAACATGTTTAGATATTCATGAACCATGCTTCTAGTTCAAGGAAGGCTTGGGCATTGCTCTGCTATTAACCAGGCATCCATATCCTCAATAGAGATGCCTTTGGATCCACTCATTGCCTTGTTCCATTGAAAAATAGATGTCCATATCCCTAGTGGATATTACCATAATCACCTATGCTTGAAAAGCTTCTGATTTTGCATTGCATTCTTATTTTTTGTATTTTTGTATTTTTTATGCTTTTAGCAAGGTTGGGAACCAGGGTAGCTAGGTTTAAGGATTTGGTCAAGTGTTTTATCCTCAAAAAATAAGCTATGGCTACAACCATTATCCTAGGCATGGGTGTTTGTTAAGTGAAAGCATGACTGTGCCTCAATAGATTAATCTTTCATCCTACAAGTGATATTCTTATTAAGACCAAATTTAGGTCAAGACAATGTTCAAGATGGAATAGTTGGACTCTTTAATTAGTCTTTGCCAGTTTATTCATATCATAACATTAGGTTCAAATTTTAAAACCATGGTCAGCATATGCTATTAGTTTCACACCCACATTCATGAACTTTAGAGTTTCAAACAAACTAAATAAAATTTGAGCTTAGGGTTGTCCAGAAGAACTTATTGGAAACAAAGAACAAGGAAAAAAAATCAAACACATAACATAAAGTAGTAAATCAAGAAATAAAAGTAAATAAATAGCTATATACATGCTTATATACAAATAAGGGATATGAAGGAAAGAACTAAAAGAAACTAACTAGCCTACCTACACTAAGTCTAACCATATTATAATTTATTCCATACAGACCTTAGGAGGAAGAGCAGAGAAGTAATGCTTGAGGTACTATTCATTAGTGGGTAGTGTGAAATATATTCCTTATAAGTATTTGAGTCTAAATGTGTTATCTCCTAGTGTGTATACAATTTGATATGGGCCAATCCATAAAGGTTTGAACATTCCATGCTTGCCCTTATTTTCAAATGCTTTGTCCCAAAGGAGAACTAAGTTTCCTTGTCTAAACACCTTGATATTTGATCTTTTATCAAACCATATCTTCACCTTTGGGTTGATGTTTGCTAAATTTATCAAAATCCTTCTCACATGCATCTTCCATCTAGATGATGTCTAAAATTCTTGAATTTTCAAGCTCTTAGCCTACTTATATATACTCTTGCATGAATTTGTATGTGGGAAACTTGAGAGTGATAGGGAATATAGGATCTTGGCCATACACTAATAGAAATGGTAATGCCTTTAAGGATTATTTGATATTTATCCTATCTACCCATAGTTCATACATGAGGAGTTTGTGTTAAGTCATGGGCTTATCTACAACAAACTTCTTTATTGGTTTCATTAAGTTCTTATTGGTAGACTCAAACACTCCATTTCCTTGGGGGGTAATAGTTGGATGAAAACTTGAGACAAATGCCATTATCATATGCCCATTCCATCATCTCAATGGATATAAATGTTGATCCATTATCACACATCAAAGAAACTTGAGTTCAAAATTAGGTACAAATGTTTCCTCCAAGAAACAGATCATTTATTTTATCCTACATTATTTGGTGGTTACAGGTTCAGTCCACCTTATGCAATAATTTTTGATAGTAAGGATATACTTGTGACATTGTGATTAATTAGGGATGATTACCCCTACAAATTCCAACCCCCATTGTGTAAATTGTTTATCAACCATGACTGGTTGTAAAGGCATTACTACCTTAGGCTCTTTGGTGCTAAAGATCTAGTAGGAGTGACATTCCCTCACATGATTGTGAGCATATTTGAAAATATTTGGCTAATATTAGCCATCTATGAGTATCTTATGGGATGTAAACTTCCTATATGGATACCCATTTCCAAAATTCTCATTGAAGGTTCTCATGATTTGAGTAGCTTTTTTTGAGACACATCTTAGATAGACCCTTTTAAAGTTTATTCTATATAAGACCCCATATATGATTAGATAATGGGATATCTTGAGCCTTAGTGACCTTTTCTACTCCTTGGTTAGTCCTATAGGAGATGTACAATTAATTATTAAATAAATTATGGAATCATACCACTCACTAGCTTGAAAGTTATGTTGATCAACTTGTATAATACTTAGTTTAGGGTTGGTATTATCAATAATTTAGATCAAACCTTGACACCTTACCAATGTTTCCATTTTCATTTCTATGTCATATTATTACAAAATTTACATCCATTTACCTCTATTTTATCCAATTTTATTCTATCTTAACATAAGTTTTATGGTAGCATCATGTAGAATAACATGCACCTTATTTCTAAGGATATATCACTTAAATTTATTCACTACCTTAAATAATGCATATGCTTGTTTATCAATCAATGAATAATTAAATTTAGCATTCTTAATGTTTGTACTCATAAAAACTATTAGGTGATTACATCCATCAACTTTCTAAGTTAAAAATATAACCATAGTGTGGTCAGATGCAAAAGAATAGAGATATAAGTCCTTTGAAAAGTTAAGGCTTATCAAAACTAGAGCCTAGCTAATCACTTATTTGATGTCATTTAATGTCTTTATATATTATTCATTCTATGAGACCTTGGCATCCTTATTTAGCATGTTATTCAATGGCTTGACAATCTTTGTAAATATAGAAATGAACTTATAGATTTTATCTTACCAAAAAATGATTTTAGCTCTTTCCTAATATTCAAAGCTCTATCTTAGATATAGATTCGACCATCTTAGGATCTATGTATATCCCATCTTTAGTTATGACATGACCCAATAATTTGCCTTAAGTAACACAAAATATGATTTTATTAGAGTTTAATGAGATTCCATACCTTATGAATCTCTCAAATACTTTTTTTAAATGCATAAAGTGATCTTCCTTATTTTTTAAACAAATGGTTAGATCATCCATATATATAATGATGCACTTACCAATCAAACTTTGTAAGGCATGGTCCATGGCAATTTTAAAATTAGCTCCTATTTTTATTATCCCAAAAGTCATTCTATTGTAGGTGAATGTCACCCATTTGGTGGTGAAATACATCTTCATCATGTCTTCTTTGTCAACCAACACCTAGTTATATCCTAAAAATCCATCAAGAAAAGACATCATAGTTGATCCTAAAACAACTTGTATCACCTAGTCAAGAGAGAGAAGAATATAGTTATCCTTTTTATATGATTTTTCAAATTTATAAATTCAATGCATAGTCTACTCTCATAATTCTTCTTATTGACTATCACCAAATTATCCACCCAAGTAGAATTCCTAATGGGAAACATAATTATAGCATCTAGTAATGTCTTGATCTCTTTAAAGATCATTGGTTCTAAGATAGTGTTCATATGAATTTGGTTTTACCTAAAGGTTTTACAAATTTATTTAAGTGGCATTGTATGGGTGATGACTCTTAGATAAAATATTTTTAAGTTATCATAAGACCAAGCTATGACATCCTTGTACCTAGTTAGCATCTCTTTGGCCTTCTTGTTCTCAATGTTAGTGCAAGCTTTCCCAATGTTAACTAGTTGGGGTTGATCTTGAGGGTCAAGATCAATAAAATTTTAATCTTTCCCAATTACCTTGGGAATCTTCAAAACCTCAACTAGCTTGTCTTGATCAAATAGCCTCTATAGGGTAATCATCCCCTTATGGATCTTATTGGCATTCAACTAAATGACTTTACCATCAAATTTGTCCTCCCTAAGTGAATTTTCATCAATCTCATCAATGATGTGAGCCTTAAATAATATAAAATTAGTCATGAAATATAATATCTATTGATCATCATTGAAGAATTGAAAATGAATTACATTATTAGGGACTAAAGGATAAGGTATCAGCTCATTGCTAAAGTTGGGGGAGTCTATGTTGGGTATGAGGTTGGTTGTAGTAAATTCTAACTCATAAACATCTTGGTTCTTCTCTTGGAATGTAAATAATACTAAAAACATGAAAATACTTAATTAGATCCTAGACCCTGATCTTATACCTCTTGAGGTATGAGAGTTTGCATTGATATTTGATCTTCACATGGTTGACCACTAGTTCTAGGTCACCATAGACTAGTAGTTCTTTGAATTTATTTTTTGTAGCAAATTGTAATCCTAGGATGAGGGCCTCATATTCATCAGGGTTATTATTGCATGGGAATTTGAGTCTATAGAAAGCATGGTATTTCTTACCAATAGGATTGGTAAGGATAATACCAACCCTAGATTCATCCTTACACCTAGCACCACCAAAATGTAGTTTCCATAGCCTAGGAATAATATGAGTACTTTTATGATCACATACCTTTGTAATATTAAGGGTGAAAATCCCTAAGTCTGAGTCAAATATGTTGACCCTTTCATTCATATCATTGTACTCAGTGATCATGTGTTTTATCCTCATCTCTCTTTTTAACCCTGATCTAGTTTGGAATTCCTTTCCAAGGCAGCCATAAATGGGAACAATCCATGGATATGTAGCCATTTAGATATTTGATCCATTCTCTAATTAACAAGATCCCATAAACATTAGGAATATAAAAAACTTGGATATCAATAAACTATTGCAATCTAAGCTTAGAGGCTAATTGCATATGAACATTTAATAATTCCCCAATCACATTGACCCTATATTTTTCTAATTGAGTAACAACTCTATAAGAATTAATAGGTGTCAAGATAAGTTGTTTTAAAATAAATACTAGCATGATATTGGTATATGCACCAAAATCTAATAAAAAATTATGAAAAATCTTACCAAACATCCTAAATATGAGTAGGAAAGGAGGAGACTCTACCTTAGCTTTGTGCATAGTCACATTAGCATTGTTAGATTTGGGTGGTTTTAATGATTTATTTTATAATGATTCTATCAAGATGTCCCTTTGTTCTATGATATTCATTAATTTATACAATGTGATCTTAGATTCTATCTTCTTCATGTCTTTATAAATATTATTACTAATCTTGTTTAAAGAACTAGGAACATCAACATTATATTTAGAGGTACTCCTTTTGGGTGGTTTTGGATCACTACTGAAAGAAGTGTCTAGATGAGTTCCAAAGTTATTTGGAGGAATTGAGGTATTCAAGGGATACCTCTTCTATTTATTCCTCAAAGGATAAGTTTTATTCAAGAATTGTTGAAAGGCCTAAATTTCCTCAAGGACATCATTAGGTTCACTATCCTCTTGAAAGTGGAAATCAAATGTCTCCACCATGATATTTTGATTAGAAGGCTTGGAACCTAAAGTAAATACACCACTATATTATTAGGGACCACTTCAAATGTGTCTAAATCTTCTTGTAAAGCTTAAAAATACTTACAAAACTCAATACAATCAATCTCATCATGCTTGGTTGTATAATTCACCCTACAATAATCAAGCATATTAATGTTAGTAATATTAATATCCATAGTTGTCTTTTTAAATATGGTTCATTATTATTATTATTATGGGAACTATCATTCAAAAACCTATTGTCTAGCCTTTTAAACCTTTGGAATGAGAAGTTCCTACCAAAGGTCTCTCTAATATTGCTAGCTTATTTTGGTAGTTGAAGGAAATTAGTGCTTAACTTTTGGACCATTTTCAAGATAGGCTCATTCTCATTCCTAAGAGTTTCAAAATTGTGTACCTAGTTATTTTTATTACCAGTATTTGGTACTAAATCTCTTTGATCATTTGTATTGAATCCATTAGTAGTAGGATGACTTAAGAAACCTATATTCTGATTAGGGGCAACATGACTCAAAGGCAATTGATTCAGATTTGGGAATTTATTTAAGTCTAGAATATTTTGATTATTATTGGGGAAGATGTTTATAATGGGCATATGTGGATTCATATTTGGGATAGAGTAGGCCATTTTTCCCTAGGGCTATATTTGATCATTGATGATCATTGTTTTCAAATAAGCCCTGGTTAATGAAGTTATAACTAGAAAATATATTTTCAAAAATATAAAAGTTTTAGGATATACTACATCCTTGTAGATTTAAAAAGCTAAAACCTCATCATGTTTATAAGGTTTTATGGTCTTGTTATACATTTTCTAAAACCTAGCATTAAAATACCTTATGGGTTTACTTGCATCCCTCTTGATGGTGGTGAACTGATGGTATATGACACATGGACTAACAATTTTGCTGAATTGATCTATGAAAATATTAGTGAAACCATCCTAGCTAGTAATATAATTGTTATGAAAATTGAGAAACCATTTGTATGCAACATCATTAAAAGTAAAGGGGAATAATATTCATGTTATGTCTTAATGTATAACATTTATCAACATTAAATTAGCTTTAAAATATTTAATGTGTTCTTCAACAGTTACAATACAAGTTAGACTAAATGTTGGCAAGTATTTTTTAAGGTTACATGGGAGATCATGTACCACACTTAGCATGTTGATTGAAAAATATCTCAACCAATGAAGGTCAAAGGTAGGAGTACCTTGAAGAGGTAAGGTTGGAAAATATTTTGAATGACTATGCCTACCTTTATCACACTTGATTCTTTGATGGACTTTGAGCTTGACAAAAGGTTATCTAGTCTCTAAATGTGATCTTGTTTAAATATTTTGCAATTCCATCTTGACTATTGAATACCATGTTTAAAATAAGATTTTTCAAGTTAATCTTTATAAAGAATAAGGATTAAACCTATACATTAAGTTCATTTTGTAAAGATTGTATAAAGAATAGTAAAGGACATTAATATTTGAATAAGTTAATTAAAATATGTGTCTAATTATGCAAATATGATTAATATTTACACTTTTAATCTCAAATAAACTAAAATTCATGAAATATTTATCAACCTTTGATCAAAAAAAGCCATTCTAACCTCAAATACTATGGATTTTCAAATATTAAGACATATTTACCAAAACTAAGCATCAAAATACAAATAAATTTCATCTTTGTCTAAAGGAAGCACAAAGATATGTCAAATATGACAAATATCAATGATATTTACACTTTTAAGCAAAGAATTACACATAAGTGCAAAGATAACACCAATCTTAGATCAACACACTAAGACTAGTATAAATTCAACCAATTCACAAAGAGGCCCTCCTTATATAACTAACAAGTCTTGTGGATTACTCTAGATGTACCATAGGTGTCTTTAGTGTTCAAAGAACACTTCTAATTTTAGAATTCTAAGAATTTAGAAAATGAATAGTAGGTTTTGGCAACTTATGTTACCTATGGTGAAATAGAGGTAGACCAATGTTTAACTATTCCATAAAATTTATATTGATTAATGGGGAACCACCATGGATTAAATATTTGAAAAGTTTAAGTATATATGTTAATACTATTAAATTATGATCAAATTTTAAACTATAGACTAATCTAAATGGATATTTACAATGAAGTCTAAACTAAAGTGATCTAGTTAAAAAAGAAGTAAAAGAGAAGGGTAAGGTAGAAAGAGAATAAGTGATTACTGATCTTAGCCTCAAACATATGACAAAGTTATAATTTTAATTGAGTATAAATTTAACTAGCATATAGTTCAAAATAGCATAAGCTCAAATCTCACTACACACTAGGCAAACCTCGAAGGATGATATAAAGAATTATAAGTAAGAACTGAATGTACTTTAAAGATTTGCTACCACACTCTAATATCATTAACACATCCAAATATAGAACAAATTAAATTAATAAAATTCAAGATCCTTCAACTAATCTATCAAAAGCAAAAATTAGTAACCGTATAATCAAATATACAACTTAGAATTCATAGAAAACTCAAAGTTAAGACTTAAAACTAGAAATTGAGAGAAAAGCATGTAACAATTGACACAAAAAAATTTGGAAAATCCTTTAAAAATTCCTTTATTGTATTAACTACTTAAATTATACAAATTTTTCTCAAAATTTTCCCTTTAAAAATGGTAGTACTACCTTTTATATGAAGACAAAGTAGTATACCGGTTAGTTATAAGATAAAAATGTATAAAAGATAAGGACAACTATCCTTTTTCAAACAGTTCTAAAATACACTTATTTTTCCAAACTAAACTAACCTAAAGTCAATACACTAACAAACTAGCATATTGATTTATAATGGAATATTCCATTTTCAAAATGTTACAATGCTTTTACAAAATGGAATATTAACTAATTGGTGGGCCCATTGCTGAAGGGATCCCCCATTGCTCTTGTAGAAGTTCCATATCATTTTGATGTTGTTCTTTGAAAAGATCCAAATCTAATGTTGGATTTAGGAAATATACATCCTCTTGATCAGATAAGTCATCAAAATCTCTATCATGCCTTACCATAGCTTTCTTGATGCTTCTAACTTCTACAATCTTTTCTTTAGTAGTGAAGATCATGCCCATAATTCTATTATTATCACTGTTAGATTTACCCTAGATTTTGATTCTCACTTCCTCCATCACCAAAGTGACTCTGTGCTTATGTTATTCATCATCAATAATTCCTAGGGCTGTATACTTTGTAGTATTATTCAACATAGTGCTAAGGAGTTTCTTAATTCTGGTCATCAACTCTTCATCATCCCTTAGGAGTTTTTCTAAGCCTACTAACCAAGATCTTAAACTTTGGATCTTATCCACTAATATCCTTAATATAAAATTTAAGTGGGATAGGATAATGGTTTTGAATTTAATAATTCTAATCCTAATTAGTATATTAATGAGATCCCTTATTTTAGCATCTACATCCTACCACTTTGTTATCAATCCTTTGGCCATTGGTCACCTCACTCTACTGGCTCAATGCATCTTGTCTTAGCTTCATTGATCTTAAGGAGTTAAACATGTTGAAAAAGGATGATTCAAACATATTTATTATGGAATTAGGAAATAATAAGATAGCTTGGGTCTCTAAATTCTCATTTTCTTTTTCCAAACTATGTATCCTTTATTTCATCACCCTAATGCCATCTCTGACTTGAGTTGAATGAGCCTCAGCTAGAATTTCAACATCCTCTTCATAGATGAGTAGTTCACTAGGATGTTGCCCCTAACTAAGGTTAATCCTAAAAATGGCTCAACCTTTTGTAATGTGAACTCTTTAGTCCCCACCATGGCTTTTGTTATTGTTACTCTCTTTAATCTATCTATCAATAAATTGAATTGCACAATAGTAGTTGGTTATGTATACTTTAGACATTCAGGGGCCTCCATCTAGGTACTACTTAATGCTCTTAGAACATCTACCTATTTGTTATTTGACCTTGTAGTGGTCACTATTCTTGTCTCTTCCTCCTCATTTATTAAATCCCTTATCCATGGCTTGATATTATCATGAACATCAATGTTAATAGTTGGGTCAAGGCCTAAGAGTGAGACAAAGTGAGAATCTTTTGCATTTTTTCATAAATGAGCCATTCAAGGATGATTGGCCATGAATAGGGTATTCTTCACTAAATAAGTTTATTTCACTTATAGGATGAGTAAAATTCAACTTTGGCCTCTTTGATCCAACCATTACCAAGGATAATTTTGCCTTTATTTTATATGGGGGTGCTACTAAAACTAAATCCAAAATAACCTCTTTTTGTTTGTCTTTCTCAACCTCTTCAATTTTGAGTATAGGGTTCTTGAGCTTATTTCTCCTCTTCAAGAGATCCATATAAATTAGCAAGGATATTGAGGGCATACTCTATTATTTCATTTGGATCCAAGGAAATCATGTCCAAGTATTCCACTAGAGACTCTAGTCTTTGAGGTAGGGATGGGAATGAGGGTCCCTCACTAGGTCTCTCTTCTAACTTCTCTTTAGTAGGACCTTGTATAATTTGGGTTTGGATTTGTTTCCTTTACACTTTTTGAGGGGGGCTAGAAGGTCCAAGTAGAAAATGGTATTACATAGGTCTCATTTTCCATATGCCCCCTAGTGGCTTTTCATCACTAGTCAATCTATGCTCAAGTTTAAATTTATGTCCCTTAAGCCTAGCCAATACTTCTTTAAACCTATTTTCTTTGATATATATGGTGTCATGGATATAAAGTTGATGTACATATACTAGCTTTGGAAATTACTTATATTTCAAGTGTGTGGAGACAATACCATTGGGATCCCGCATCTTCAACTCATCAAGTTAAAATTTTAAAGAGTACCAGTGCCTAGCTATAGTATTCACCAGATCCTAATTATATAACATAGTCTTACTAATATTCAAAGGAAAGGTATGGAGGAGGAATTTTATCTTATATTTTCATAATTTATCCACACCATTAAGAATTTGATATGTAATTTCTCGCTATGTCATCTTGATGGGAACATAAATAGGTAACTTGTAAGGTTGGATCAATAACCCTTCAACTCTGATTACTATATAATCTATAGACAACTAGATATCTCTCATTAAATCCACATATTTCTTGATTAGAGGGATTACCCTAGGCATAGGGATCCCTATGATGGCTTCTACTAAATTAAGATATACAAAATCATAAATGAATTGTATGTGGTGTCTATATTTGAAAATATATAGCTTTGAGTAATGGTGGGAAATTTTAAATCTACCCTCATGCAAGAAATTTTTGATATAATGGATTTGGGTAGAGGCTAGTAAGGTGTCCAATAGATAGGAAATCATAAAGAACTAGGTGTTGGTATTCTTCTTTATGACTATGAAATATTTTTCTAGATATATGTTTATTATCTCTCTAATTGGAGGAGTGATCCCTTTCTCTACAATGAAGTAAATGTAGGACACCCAAATCTTATTTACATAAGAGGTTGAAGGGGATATTGATATTATATTCAATAGGGTCATGATTAACCTAACTCCCTCTTTAAATTGGGTGACCAGGATGTTGTCAATAGGATCTTGGATCATATATCTCCCTTGGAGTAACCATGGCCTAAGGATGGTGTCCAAATAATTCTTTCCAATCCAGTCTTTAATAGTAGGCAAATTCATTTTGGGTTTTAGAAGCTTGTAATAAATTACAAAGGATAATGGGGAAATGAATGAAATTATTTTAAAGGTCCTTTCATGAATGATCTAACCTTTTTTAATCCTAAAATCCTTGAAAATAGGATAAAGGATGTCAATAGAATGGATTACCTCTAGTTTGGTAGCATCATGGTGGAGACTAGCCATCTGGACTATAACTATATTTTAGTACCTTCTGGCTAAAGTGGCAATCTTTTATTCTTCTTTTGTGATAGCTTGCACCTCCTCAATGTTTCAAAAGAACTTGGACCATATTTTATTGCTAATGTTCAATACAACAATGTCCAAGTTAGTGTCCTTAAAGACCCTCCCTTTATTGTCTATAGACAAATACAATTCTATCCCATCCCTATATGACTACCTCTAAGCTATCATGGCTTCTAAACTTTGAAAATTGTTCACAATTAGATTGAAAATGGTCTTTGGGTTAGTTACTTCATGCTCAAATCACAATTAAACCTCTTATCAATTTACTATAATCAATCTGAGTTACTTAAGGACTTTTATGCAAGTTTTAGGTCTTTGAAGCTTTAATAGTGGTAGCTTATTTAGACCTAGGATTATACATGCCTCAAATTTGATTCTAACCCTCACCTTTACACATTTGCATTTTGAGCACACAAAATCTTCTATTTTGTTATTTTTTTCTTGCATGGTGCTTATTTGGCATCTATCTGGCACTTTTCATGACACTTTTCATAAATGCCTCTAATCACTATCCATTATTTTTTGAAATCTAACGTTTGGGTTCACACTATTAGATCATGATCCAAGGGCTAGTGTGGGGTATTGATTATGATCTAGGCCCTCACTTGTCATTGGTTCCTTTTGGTATTGAGCCCTATGTTTGTGCCACTTGGCACCTTCATGGGATTTTTGAGCTTTGGAACCTTTATCAATTTCAGATTTAATTAGTGTCCACCACATGTCAATCCTATGAGTTCTCATATCTTTGTTTAAAATTCATTAATAATTTCATGTTGATGTATCAAGGGTCATGATGAAGTTTGGATTGTCAGATCCTATAAAATGCACAAGCTTTAGTCAATTCATATCCATACAAAGGACTTAGGTTAAAATGATTTTACCTAATTCTATTTCATATTAATAAACATGAAAAGACTTAGGTTAAATCATTTTATTATAAGTTTTAATGCATAAATGACCCTTTGAATGACATGAAACATGGCCCTATTACCTAAGTAAAATGTTAGATGAGATTAATTTTGATGGCCTCATGGACATCAATGATGGCCTTATAGACATCGAATGATGGTCATGAGGACATCAAATTTAAGCTCATGAAGTTCCTATGTTTGAATGTAGGAGCACCATGTGGTGGCTCCATAGGGCTTCTTGAGATTTCAGATTTAATTCACTCCATATGATTAAAAACCATGATGAATTGAGATCCATTTGATCATGATCTAATTAGTCACACACCATTGGTTCCATTTAATCTATGTGACCCTTTGCTATTAAATATCAAATGTGAGCGTACCATGTGGTGACTTCATAGAGCTTCATGAACCTTTAAGTTTTTTAATGTTGGCTTTGATCCATCTGATCTTCAGTCCACAATGAAGTGTCAGCCATTGATCATGATCTAAAAAATTGAACATGATTGGTTTGAAGGACCAAATTCTTAATTTTGTTAGGTTTTCTTTGTATCATTTGATTAAAATCCATGATGAAGCATGAATGATCAGATCCTACAAGAAGCAAGGTATTTAAGTCAAGGATCTCGGTGGAAATAAAAAACTTAGGCTAAAGCATTAAGTCTAAAGTCTTATTCATTTTAATAAACATGAATGGGGCTTTAAAACTAAAACTTTAGGCTAAATAGGTAATAATAAAGGGGACTATGCTAGACATAAAAGGATCCAACCAACATGAATATTAGACTTGGTTAGAAATAAGTCTTAGGCTACAATGTTACAACTAAGGTCTCATTCATATTAATAAAAATGAATAGGGCCTTAGCATTAAGTTTTATTCTAAAATTTTAGTAAATAGGATCGTACTAAAATAAAAAGGACTCTGCTAGACATAAAATTAGACCACATTAGAAATATAGGAAATAAAGGGGGAAAATAAAAGGAACCAAGTATAACTTTTTAGGCTAAGTTTTGGTTGTGTTAAAAAACATGACCAAGCCTTAACTTAAAAATTGGGCTTAAGTCAAAAAACAAATTAAAAATATTCTTACTAAATTCTCCCTCCAAACTTAAATTTGAACAAAGGGTTTATGCTAGGGTTTTTTAAGAATGATCTATTAGCAAGGGCTCCATGAAATCTACAACTAAGAGACATGAAGACCAATTATTATTAACATTAGTTAATCTCAAAGCAAAACCATAAACTACTACGCTAACTTCATCAAATTGGATGATCTTCAAATTATAATAATGATCAAAACATGCCATGTTTTTAAGGTTGAAGTTAAAAGTATCTCAAGGGTCCCAATTTTCAAAAAATGGGGGTATGTTGATCTCAACAATCCTCTAACTAAATACTGAAGGATCATAATTTGAATCAAAAAATGTTTCTTTCTTTTGAAAAAAGAAAAACATGAGGTGTATACTAAAATTCTACCCATTACACAAAATAAGATGAAGGTAGTAGTGTGAAGAACTCTAAGTAGGGTCCAAAACAAAAGTATGGTATATGTCTGGCAAGATCATGAACAATAACTAAATGTAATGCCATTGAAATGGACATATAAAAATTAGGTGTAGTGAAGATTAGATCACCCCAAAATAATGAATGAGTCCACCAAGTTCTTGATGGATCTCTAATGAAAGTGTAGTCCTTATACAAGGAATTGTGTTCCTTGTGCATAGTAAGAGGGCCAACTACTCTATATAATGAGGTTACAATGAAATTAGAGGCTATGAAGGAATGTAAAATTCCATGTAGATATGGAATAGACTACTTGATGTCTAATAAGTCCTATATTAGTATACCTACACCCTATAGTGTTTAAAGTAGACTATTGGTATGTGGATTAGGAAATAACTCCTCAATATATTAAAGGTGATAAGTATATGGTGGAGGTGTGTCCACATCACTACTTTAGTCATCTGTGCCAGAAGAAGAGTCCTCAATCTCATAAATGTGCTTAGGATCATAAGTGTCATCAAGTTTATGTGAGTCTAATGAATAATAATGACATGGAACATTCAAAAAAAGAATGTCTAGTAAGTGGAAGGCATAGTTCAATAACCTTAAAGGATAAATAAAAGACTATAGATGAATTACACATATTTGTAGACTAAATATACATAAGAAGATAACATTTTTCAATGATATCACAAGGTTTACTCTCACTAAAAAATAGTAGAGACCTACTGAGTACTAATCTATGATGGCCCTATATTATCAACATCATGCACAAAAATAAAATTAGAATATGTAATGGGATATATAAGGTCTAGCATAATCTCATCTTATAGTAGTGGATCGATAAAAGGAATAGCATTATCCACCAAGGATATGTTATCACATGAAATAGGAGTAAGAGGAGGGAGTACAACAGTCTTTAAAGAGATTATAAGAAGAGGAGGAAAGTATGTCATGCAAATATCAGTAGGATCTCCTAAAAGAGACTGTAGGATGCTCCAAATAGTGTAGGTACATGTTGTATGTTCCACATGGCAATAAAGATACATGTAAACATGTAAGAAAAGGGTACCAAGAATATTATCACAAGTATTAACCCACTCATCAAAATAAATGAGATCAATAGAAGCAAGAATATATCCATATAGAAATGGAATACAATTCTTATGTTTGATTAAATGTTCCATATACGTATGCAAAGAAGCATAGTTGGTCTTCCCAAGAAGAAACACGTGTAAAATCAAATCTCTTCATCAAAAGTATCTCAAATAGAGTCATCATGACTAATATAAGACACCAATGAAGTGTAAGACTCCATAATAAACTTTAAAAACATGCTATAATTTTTCATGCTCATGAATGGGATGTTAGACATAGTTGAGAATTCATCTATGTGAGTAACTAGTTCAAAAATCGATTCAAATAGTACACATTCAAAATAAGGATGTTAGGCACAACCAAAAATGCATCCATGTGTGAGAAATAAGTGTATGAGATATAATGCAAAAAATAATATCTCCCATAATGCAATAAACCCCCATAATATAAAAATTAATAACTTTAGTTCATTTACAAAACACATTATACCAATGAAAAGAAGACAAAAACATGCACTTTTGAAAAACATGGCACTTAATTTTGAGTCACCAATCAAATGCTATAAAAATTTACATTTTCCATCATTAATGGCTTATTTAATGAATTTTCACTAAAATTTTAAATATTCAAGTGTAAAGGGAGTGGACATAGATTTCCAATCACTCATTAGAACTAGAAAAAGAATTATATACATCCTCAAGACAACTAAAGTAAAAAAAACCTACCCATGCACCCCTATGCGTTCTCAAGAAAAAATCAACATAATGGAAAAAATATCCATTTTAAAAATAATAATTAAAAAATAACTAATTTTAAAAAAATATTTAGGGAAGATATTTTATTTTAGACTTAGCTATGAGAAGTAAAAATGCCACCACTTTTCACACAAATAGGTCTTTAAAGGAAAATCTTTGGGCACCACCATGGAAGGAACAAGGTTGTAAACCTAATTTAAGCATAACATGGAGACCATGAGAGGGAGATTCAATGGATATTTCATGTCATGGCATGGTGATGTACGCCAAAAACCATAGGTCCAATTCTAAGTGGTCATGAGTAGGTAGAATAATGAGAAAAATGGAGGTCATGCTAGGACACCATTAATGGTAGAAAACTTTGGTAGGAACTTGTTCTAACCAAGATATGATAACACTTAAGCAAGTTATAATCACATCCTTCCAGGTTTGGCATGATCACAAAGAAGATAGTTATCAAGGCATCATACCATTGACCCCTAAACATAGAGCTCACCCATAAAAGCCTGGTAGGATATTAAAGGCCATTTGAATATAGAAAGATGTTATCATGACATGTCTTTATTTTTCCAATAGTCATTTGGTATTATACAATCGAGGAGAAGAAGTAGATCGTAAAGCTCTCTCTTTACATTTATTGAAGGGAAAAAGGTGGAATGTTGGTAGAAAGGAGGATGATGCCCTAGTGAGGTAGAGGCAACCAAGGATATTTAATGTTTGGGTAGATGAAAAACTTCCAATAATGTGTGTGAGTTCACCTATATGAGAATAAACACTAAATAAGATCTAAATGGCACCAAAATAAATAACAATAAGCCACTACCAAGAACAACAAATTCCAAAAAAATGATGAAACAAATTTTATTTGCAAAAATAAACTCAATATCTCATAAAAAAACTCAAAACAACATAAAAATAAGACATTCAATTTACCAAACCTAGTGCTCTGATACCAGGTCAAAGATCCTACCAAGATCATAAATGGAATACTCAATCCATTGAATCTTGAACAAATAAAAAATGAAAAATGACCAAGAAACTATGAGAGATAAACCATGAGTGTAACAATTCAAATTCTTAATGAATAAATCATTAATGTTAAATGTATAAATAGGTTAGTAAATGTGTAACTCCCCCTAGAATAGTGGAAACCCCCAAACCCTGAATAGTCAGTCAATGATCAAATGATCAAAGGAGTAATTTCCACCACTAAAATAGTAATGTCAAGGTAATTACCTATAACATGAACACATAAGCAAGCTAAGCTCACAAGTTTAGAAAAAACACAATAATAAAAAATAAATACCTACACTAATAGTCGTTGGCCATAAATTTACTTACAAATCATGGATTATTTGATGCCTAAAGATAATTTTACACTCATATTCTCCCACCATTTTTTGTTACTTAATCACTTTCAAGGTCATAAAATAATTGTACCTTACTACCTTCTCAAATATTTAGAAAGTATGATCATAAGCTATCAAATTAGTAATAACAATGACATAATGCATCAAGGATTGATCTTCATCCTTTTCCAATCTAGAGAACCCCTACATGGAAAAACCATCCTTGATCTCCCATTAGAATACCCTTCTAGGTATTTTAAAATTCTATAAGTAGAGGAAGGACTCCAAACCATTGTTATTTCCCTTCCCACCTCCCCCTCTACCAAAATCCCTACTAAATCCCTTAGAAAATGTTTAAGAACCATAACCCCATCCTCTGTGAACAAAAAAAAATAAAATATGGCCATATCTTGGTAGGAGGAAGAAATAAATAATAATAAAATAAAGGTTTTTAATCTTAAGTATCCATAGTGGGATTGTATAAGAAAGATGGAAGCCTTGGAACCAAAATTTTGGGATAAAGGAAGGAACATGCAAAATCTTATCAAGGAATGGAATGATTTGAAACATGAGACTAACCAACTCAAGTAGGGTTTGGATAAGGTAAATTATGTTTTAAATTCCCCTAATTAATAAATATATTAACTAATAAAATAAACTAGAAGCTAATAAAGACCTTTTTCCAACACTAAAGACTAAAAAATGACTAAATAAGCCCCTCCAAAAGGACCGAGCAAGCAAACCCATAGAAGGAAGATGCAGGAAGTGATGAAGGAAAAATAAAAAGTGAGACATGGATATATCTCTATTTTTGTTTTGTTTTTCCTATTGCTAATTATTTTTGTTGTTGGTTTACCATTATTTCTATTTTTTGTTGTTTTTTCTAATGGAATTTTGTGATCTATAGCCTATCGTGGCTTAGTTTCTTGACTTTGGGTCTTGTTTTATGTCAAAACTTGATGGTTAATGGTCCTTGTAAAACTAGCCTTATATACTCCATCTAATAAAAAAATGTGTATGAAAAATAACAACATTTATTCATGTGTGCTAATAGTATGACATAGTGCACCTATCACTAATGTTATGGAAATGTAAGTTCATCAATGTTGATAATTTGAAATAAAGGCATAAATATATATGTTTGACATATTTGATATGTAATAAATTATATTTTAGTTGAGAAATTAATTTTAAAAACATATTTTACTCATTTTTTTTTTGTAAGAGGAGGGTTTGTGATAGTTATAAATTGAGGTATTTTTTGGATTATAAATCAAGTGATATTTACATGTTATAAATCAAGATAAGTTTAAAGATATTAAATTTATTGGTTTTGTAAAGAATATAATAATGAAGACAATGATGTATGCTTTTAATTTGTGTATATATATTTTTAAAACAAAATGTTAAACAAGAATAAGAAGGAAAATCCATCATAAGTGTGATTAATGTCATGTGTTTATTGATCTACCAACAATCCCTCATCATTGACAAATAAAAAGGAGAGGAAAGCACATTAGTGTTGTATAACAATTTATCACCATTAAAAAAATTAAAGATAATAAATAATTCACTATCATTGTTGATCATCTTAGGAAACATTTGGTGTTTTTTATTAGAATTGTTTTGAAAGACTTGGAGGATGACCTGAAGAAATCACACAATAATGATTATTTATGATATCCTTTTTATTCCATTGAGATGGTATTAAATAATATGATGAAATTTAAATATGGGTTGATCTATATGGAGGAATTATTTTTCTTGGATCATGTGTGCAATTTTCCTATTTATAAATGAAACTTTAACAAAGAGAAGGTTCCACATTTAGTGTATAAGATTAATAATTCACTTATAGACAAGAATGAGTATTCAAATCGAACAATGATAGTAATTACTTTGATTATAAAATATATTAAATTTAGTTCAATATAATAATTTGTATTCCTTAGATATTATTATACATATATATATAAAGTCTTAGTCAAATTAGATACCCCATTTAATCTTTGTGTAATTATATGTCAAGGTAGTTTTAAAGAAATAGTCGAATATTACTAAGTCATTTTGAGTAAATAAAGGGAGGTGAGAGGTTTTAGGAATAACATAATTTTACATAGAGTAGTAAGAAATTTTGATGAAGGGGTGTGGACAAATCTATCAATTTCATTGCCTTAGAACATTGAAAGGTGGAGGAATACTAGACATAAGGGAATGGAGATGTAATGGGTGGCATGAAAACAAAATTTTAAAAGTTAAGGGTTAAGTTTGAGATGACACAAACTAAAAAAATATTGAACTCACTTTATGATTTGTCTTTTATTGCTTCATCCCTATGATTTTCATTCACTTAAAAAACCTAGGTTGTATATCTACCTCCACATGGAATGGCCATGCTTCATTGGATGGATATCTATGCTCAAATATTCCTTGGATTTTACTATTAAATTTATGCTCATTTTCCCTTAGCATCATCAAGTTTCACTTTGATCCAACGGATTGTGGTCACTCAGAGTTTTCACTATATATTAGCTTTCATGAGGGCCCTTGAGTTATATGATCATGTCACATGGCATGATCTTAGGGAATCAGGTGTCTCAAGACTTTAGACTCTAGTAGATCCTTATGTTATATTTACTCACGAAGATCATTCCATGTGGTACAATCTTAGGGCCTCGATTTAGTTACAATTCTTAGTTGACTTTATAAAAAAATTAATGGATACCAAGCTTAGCATATGATGACATATAGAGGAATTTTTTGATCTTTGGGCACTGCACATTTCAATGATAATGTCCAAGTATAAAACTCTAAGAAATCAATGAGCAAAATTAAGCATTTTAATAAGAAAGTTATGAAAGAGATTACACATGTTTTTCAATTTGAATAGGCCATAACATAGATAAAACTTGAGAAATTTTAGGAAGTTACATTCATTTGGATAACATAGAATCACCACATTATAAGAATAATCCTAAAAAAATAAAAGGCACCAAACAAGACATGTGATAAATAAAGGTAGATATTCTCAATTTAGTAGAGCCATTTGCATATATCAAGCATTGGTTTAATCATAGTTTGAAAGAGAATAGGCCATGGATAATGTTTATAAGTTCAATTCCTCTAATGGACAAGACCCCATGATTTAGGCAAATTTTAGAGGCTCAATTATATTGAATATAGATGAAAATATTTAGACTAATTTTTTTCAAAATATGATGAAACCACCTCAGTCTCTTAAAATCATCTTTTTAGAAACCCACAAAATAAATTCTTAGTTTTGACAGTGTTGACATTTAAGATGGTCATAAATTTTAATCTATTCATGTGTCATGTGGAATGATAACATTATCCTATAGGTTTAGTTTATACATTCAATTAATGATCAAATTCTCATTAAATTTATCCTCAAGTGAGTGCTAACATCATTCAAGTGCCATGTGGCATCCCTTCTTTCAACAATCTACAAGTTAAGGATCACAAATGATGCCATGTGACATCATCTTATCTTTTCATGGTCTCTATAAATGAACTTAATCATTACACATGGTATGATCACATAAAATAGGTCTATCAAGTCAAATTTTATGTTTAACTATTTTCATCTAAGGTCTAGGTTCACGTGATGTCACCACATGGTGACATCAGAGACCTTTAGGATGCAGAGAGAGAGAGCATTAGAATATTTAAGGGGCACATTGATATTTATTTATCCCTAGGTTAATGTGTTTTTTCCACATGGTAACATCATAGGCCTTTAAGTGTTAATGAGAAAAATCTACACTTAGGATTTGTTCTAAAAAAATGATCTCCATAAGTCAGGCTCATGTAATTGAAACACATGGAATAATTAGGGGAAATGGGTAGACTTAGACTAGTCACACCTCAAAAAAATTTTAAGGCAAATTCTTCAAAAGAGTTAAGGTAAAATCTATTAAAAGAGACTATGGGGAAAATGAAAAATGGTAACTTAAATGAAAATAATGTAGATTTCCTCAAAAAGGTGACAACTAACAAAGACTTGGTAGACATGGAAAACAAATCAAACATTTTTGATTTAGGTAAAAAATTTCCATGAGAAAAAAGATATAAAGGCATTATCAAAATGGATCTCAATCAAACAAAATTATGTTAAGAAGACCAAAAGGAAAATAGATGGTTTTCAATGGTTAATATTTCCCATCAAGACAAATGAACTTAAGTGAGTTCAATCACACTCACAAATAAATACATTTGAAAATTAGATAAATGTTTTCATTTCATACCCAAAATTTTCACAAAACCAAGGATTTGACAAGCTAGGTTTCTCCACTAGGGTATTTCATTGGTAAATCAACACTTCTAGACTAAACATTCAACATGAAATAAATTAAGAATAGAACTTAATCTACTCTAATGATAGATTTCATATTGAGTAATCATGGAGCACACTCCTACAAGCATATGCCTCTATTACTAAGAAAATTAACAATTAAAATAAAAAATATTTATATCAAAATATAAAGGGTCCTTATGTACAAAATGAAAATGTGGTGTGTTTATAAAGGAAATAATAATGATGACTTCCTACTGAGAGAGACTCTTGGGTATCTGGAGAATCCAAAATTTCTATTTCATACATCCTAACACCAATATTATCTATAATCAAGTACTTTAGACAAAAATTAGAAAAGTGGGACCCAAATTATACTCAAAACATTACATAATATTCTAATTTCTCAACAAAGACCTTTAGTGTGTGTGTTTTAAGTGATTAATCCATTTAAAATTCTGCATTCACACATAATCATTTATATCTACTTAAATGATTAGAACTTATGAGGGAGTAATATTTAAAAAATTGGATCAGGGTGAAATAGCATGGGAATTTCTCTTATACTATCCAAGTTTCTATATCCCTAACAAATATGCCTATAATCCCCCTCAATAATTGTTCCACTGCCAACTAGGATGGAAAGCATGTGGTGGAGGTTGTTTGAATTACCTTTCAAGGATCTTGGGATTTCACATGTTATTTCTAGTTCATTTTAAATACTTTCCATTTTTAAAGTTATTGTATAATCATTCTATGTAGGTTTGGGAGCCAATCTATGGGTTTAGGGAAGTTCAAAAAGTTCATTGATTAGTCAAGATAAATCATAAATTAAAGTGGTCCATATCTATTTTAGATATTTCTATTGAGTAAATTTGATGGTTTTAAATAAGGAAATCAACATTTCTAAATCCATGTGATTTATTAAGAATCATAGGCCATACCAATTATAAAAATGCAAAAAAAAAATACATTAGTTCACATCGAATATTCAAGCAATATTTTTAGTTAGGCTCTAGAATGCCATTGATGCTACATTCACATAAACAACCCTTTCATTTCATCAAACATTGATAAATCAAGGGAACCCTCAAGATAAAAAGATAAATTTAAACCAAAAATAAATATAGTGGGGTCTAACCCAACTAAAATCAAAAGAAAACAAAGAAAACAAGCAAAAAACAAACTAAGCTAATAATAAAGGATGGGAAGAAAAAATAGAAAACAAAACAAGGAGAGAGAAAAATATTCACATGTTTTATTCAATCAAATGCAATCCTAAATCAATTGTACACCTTATTTTTCAAGATTTTAGGAAGGTTGAATTGAAATAAAGAATCGTCTATGATTCCCTTAAGCTATAATAAATCATCCTATGAAGATTTCCTAATTTTATTTCAATGATTTGTTAATAAAAATTAGATTGTATAATTCAATCATGTGATTATGGATACTTAAAAACTATCAATGGAGATAGTTTAAAGAGGGTACCTCAACTCCAAAATATTGAATTATGATGAGGAGGATGGTTGAGCAATGATATATACCAAAATGAGTTGATTATTCAACCTGGATGAAAATTTTCCTTCATTCGAGCCTAGGATGAAGATATTGTTGGTTGATCCTTGGTAAGGATGGATATTTGTGTAATCATACTAGTTTATACCTTTTTGTTTTTGACATTTTCATTTAACATCAGGGTGGATGACTGAACTAAAATTCTATTTAGAGTTAGGAACTCTTTATATTTTTGTTTCTATCTCTTCAAATAGATAGTTTAACTCAGCTCATATGTGCATTTATTGAATCAGAAGTATTTTTTTTAAAAGGGGAGACCATTAAAACATATATGCATGGAACATAATTGCACATAAGACACACCCAAAAGGAAAAAACAAAGAACTAAGAGAAAAATCAAACATGCAATTGAATTAAAACTACTCCAATGTTGAACATTACAAAAAACTATCTAAGAAATCAAAAGTACAAATTAGGATACTAAACTATTATGTATAATATATGTTACTAAACCAATATAGGAATCTTATTCTAAATATTTAATCTAAGGTATAATCAAGAGTAGTGCTTCAGGAATTGCTTGTTCACAAGTGATGGAATATTATTCCCTTCTAGATCCTTAAGGTAAAATTTAGTCTTCTATGGTAGTTTAGATATTGGGTATGAGTCAATCCAAAGTTGATAAAACTTATAATTTTGACCATTATTCTCATATTATTTATCCCATAGTATCACTATATCCTAAATATTAAAGGACTTCACTATGGCCTTTTTTTCAAACCATCACTTGATAATGCTTTGATGTTTACTAAAATTTAGTAAAGCTTCATCATGATCTTATTGCAACTAGAGAATGTCTAAAATCCTTGAATTTATCTTTTCATTGTGTTCAATATAATATTGCATAAAATTTTAGGTGGGCATATTTATCATAATAGGTATAACTATCTCTAGTCCATAGACTAATATAAATGGTGATTTCTTGTGCGCTTGTTTATGCCTAGTATAGTCAACCCAAAGGGTAAACTTTAGTAATGAATGCCATTCTCAAGGATTATTCTTTATAGACTTATAGATGGCCTTGATCATGTTTGTATTAGTTTATTTTTCCAATCCATTCCATTTCACATAGAGATTGGATGAAAATACCAAGGAGATTCCATTATCATATGACAACTCAGTGAAATATATGGATTAAAATGTAGGGCCATTATCACAAACTAATGAGATAGGGGTTCCAAAATAAGTGGTCACATTATTTTACATAAACATTATTACTTAATTTTTAGTTATATTCTTTGTTATCAAGACAAACTTGTGGCCTAATAAGGAATTGGGATTAATGACTTCCATTAAATCAAGTCCACGTTGGGAGAATGGTGTCTCTTATACAACTAGATATGGTGGCATTATAGTGGGGATTTATATTTTAGAAAAATTTTGGCACTGATGACACACTCAAACATGTACATGGGAATCCACAAATATGTTTGGAAAATATTATCCAACTCACAATATTTTGTGTGCTATTGCATTTGTTATAGGATTACCAGCACCTAACTTCTAATGGAAATTAGTAATTATTTCCTTAGCTTTAGATTCTAATAGGCATCTAAGATAAATGCCTTCATGTTTTTTCTAAATATAACTCCTTTCATCAACATATATCATGTTTCATTTAATTTGAAAAATCTTTTCTATGTCTAACTTAGTCTAAGAGGTGGGATCTTATAGAGAAGGTAATGGACAATCAGGGTGTACCAGTTATGTTATAACACTTAATCTTGGTCTAATTAATGCATAAAAATCCTTAGATTGATCTTAATTATTTAATGAGTAATAAATTTTCCTTTTACCATCTTGGTAGGTTTTAAATCCATGTCATACTATTATAGCTTAGTCATTCATCTACCTCTACACTCCCCTAGCTTGTTATGACCCAACATTTGCTTGATAGTTGGGTATAAAAAAATTACATGCACTTTATTCCTAATAATATAGTGATTCATTTTTTTTATCTTTTAATAAATCATATGTGTATTTTTCCAAAATATAGTATCTCAATTCTACATCTTTCATATTGGTACTCATGAAACCAATAAGGTGTTCTTCTCCATCCAATAGCTATGTGAGGGAAGTAACAATGGTGTGTTCAGAGGCAAAAGGTTAAATGTATAGGTTTATATAATGATTAATTATCATTAATTATTTCATTATGTAATATTTTCTATCTTTAAATTATTTCATTGACTCAACATGCCACTCTACTTTAGCATCCTATTCCAACATAGCACTTAGAGGCTTCACAATTTCAAAAATTTAAGAAATGAACTTGAGAACAAAATTGATTTTTATGAAAAAAGATTTCAACTCTTTTTTATTATTAGGTTGAGACAATCTATAAATTAAATATTTTGATATAAATATGGATACCTTATTTCATGATGATATGATTGAGAAGCTTACCTTTAGTGACACCAAACATTCTTTTTTTGGGTTTAGGGAAAAATCACAACTGTTACATATTTTGAACACTTTGTGCAAATGGTAGATGTGATATGATATAAATTTTGAAAATACAATTATATAATGAATGTAAACTACTAAAAACTTACTAATTATACCTTCAAATGTGAAATTCATTACTCTTGAAAATGTCTCTCTAGAATTGATCAATCCAAATGGCATTCATTTTTAGGAAAATATGCCTCTTTTCATTTTAAAAGTAGTTTTAATTTAGTCCCCTAATTTTAATAAAACCTAATTGTTATCATTCTAGATTTCACCCTTAAGGTAAACATTTTTTAGACTTGCCTCATCTAGATGATACAATGGAATGACCTCTAGGTGTGGGTAGCATATTAGGTGAGGTGAATCTCTACTTTTGGGGCTAGATCCCATGATCCATCATCTAGACTCGACTCCTAAACCTACTTGACTATTAGTGAAAAGGGATATAAAGATACTTAAAACAAACCTAATATATGGTAGGTGACATACCAATATGTTTTGTATCCTCTATTTGATCATTAAAAACACTTATGGATAGAACAAGACTGATTTCTAACACACACTCTCTCTAAAAGAATCCTACACTTCAATTTTTGACATGGAGATTGGGATAGATGAATATGACCTAAGGTTTATGAATGAGAGGCCTAATTCAAGAGACTATAGTCAGTTTTCACTACAAGTACAGTCATTAACACCTTCACACACCATGTAACCTACATAAGATAACCCACTAGTACCTAGGAGAAGACAAGGACCTAAAAATGGAGAAGAATCAAACATGTTTGAAAATATAACCAACATTAACACACTAGAATACCAACATAAAATAGGCTAAACCATTATTCTATTATTTTAAGGCTAAAGATACAAATGGGAAACACTTTCACATAGCTAGCAGAGGGCTCCATATAATGGATTTTGAATCCTAATTTATATAATATGATGAGAGAGAGGGGAAAGAGAGAACTAAATCTCATCAACACTATAATACATCTACATATTTAATTTCAAATTAGGAAGGTAGTACATGAAACACCACCTTTTAACCCTTCTCAACATATTGGTCATGCTTAGTTGATGATCTTCATGAAGTTTTAGCATAGATGTGGAGTGGTAAAAGCTAATTCAGTATTGGTTGACCCAATTAAAGGTATTATCACACTATCTTGGTCAACCAACTCTTCACATGGCAGTTACATTGGTAGAATATGGTCTATATTGGCCTTATTTAAGCCTAAAATATCCCACCTCTCTTATTACATTTTAATAAGGCTTAAAAACTACCCTCTTAGCAGCCCTTTATGCCAATAGACATCTTGCTTAGTTGACCAAACAAACCTACTAGGCAACTAGGCCTAGTCAATTGGTACTAGTCATATGGATGGCCATGGAACCTACATAGAACCTTGAGAATAGGTTATTAATTCTATTTTACTACCAAAAAATAATATTATATAATGAATTGTGCCTTTTAGGCAATGTACATCTATAATTCTTGTTCATCTAGGTGATTAGGTCATTCTTCACTACCACCTCTATATTGCCTCTCTATTCTAGGGATACAAAAGAAATTAAAATAGAAATATATTTTATTTTTTTTCCTAATTGGGTGGAATAACATTCACATCATATTGATATATGATCTACAATTTTTCATCTATATTTGCACCTTGAATTTACTATGAAATCTTACAAAAATAAGGTATTTGGTACATCTATACATGTGTCTATACAATTTAGTGGCATAAATATAACCTAATAAAATTTTATAATGTATTTTATGTGTTTATAAATATATTCAAAATAATTTTGATTAATTTCCTTAAATATTTCCTTCATTAGGTTCCTACAAAGGTTTAGGAAGGATTTAAACATGCATAGTCTCTTAACGATTGTTCATATCCCTGAGGGTCTGGATTTATAAAATAATACCAATAAATTAAAGTAAAAAACCTACCTCACCATCCTCTATCATATAATAAACCCATGCACCTTTTCCTTGACATTCACATGTGAAGATGACACCTCTCAGTCTAGAAAATATGTAGTTGTAGGGTTGAGAGAGGGACATTGAGTGTGTAGTGTGTGACAATACATGGGTTTGGATTCAAACACATATGTGAGACATGTGACCATATAATAATAAAATTATTATGTTTTAAATTATTTCCAAATCCCCAAAGTGTCTTTATATCTCTCACATATAGGCTTAGGGTTTGTAAGCCAATAGGCTAGTTTAACCCTAACTATCAAATTTTTAGGATTTACTCTTGATTCCCTAAGTTAAAAATCATGGAACAAACTTATAACATCATTAATAAATTACCTATATATTTTAATCCTAAAAATACTTCTAATCATTTAATTTTCCTTCCCATTTCATGCTTAAGCCTATGACTACCTATTTAAGCATACTAGGCCTAACTAGCCTATCAAGGCTCTTTATTTTGTTTAAAAAGATAAAAACATCTCAATAATACTATTAAACCTTGGTATAGACGTAAATATACCTATTTATCACTTTATCACCTTTCATCCATTCATAAATTAATCATTTCCTATTATTCTTCATGACCTTGCTTGTCATGCTAGACTATATGTACAGTTTGGTTCTTGATTATGTGTAAGAGGTGGGCCTCCTTATTGATGACATTTAAAATGTTATTTGAATGGTTATACAATGATAATTATTATTAATTTTTATTATCCAAACTTCCATACCTCTTGGATTCATCACACAATTAATGTTTCTTTAATTTACAGTCATAGTCATATGTGCTCAATAGGTGTTTTCACTGAGTTTCTCATCTTGAGTGGTCTAATATTATTTATATTTACCATCATAATACACAATTATTAATTATATTTTTATTATTATCAGATTCAATACATTAATTTCCTACTTCTAATATTTAATACTTCACTTGATCAATTTGCCTAAATAGCCCTGTAGATGCTCAATTAGGAGCATGTCTCTCTAGGCTAAGAATGGTGTGTGAGTATGAGGAAGTGAGTATAATGAAGCCAATATAATATATTATGACCATAATATTAATATAATTCATGTTTTATTATATCATAATTATTATATATATCTATCACAATAAAATACCCTACTCACATTTTGAATGGAGATCACACTATGCATGGCAGTCACACTTGAAATCAAGACCTTAAAGTAATTGAGATTATTAATTTTAAACCTCATAAATAGAATGTAGGTTAATATAAGTTTTTGAATTGTATTTTAAAATATATTATTTTCCTAATTTTATATCTCTCCAATATCTAAGAGACCTTCTCGCTGGAATAAACTACTGTTTGGTCCAAACCCTTTCCTCCCAACACCATATCATTCCGCCTGAGCCTGCTACCTGGTCTCCTACCGCCGGATCTCCCTCGTGCCCTTCCCCACGCGCAGACATCACTCCTCCTGGTTATCAATCCTTTCATGTTATTTTTCTACTTTAGTATCTTGATTATAAATAGAATTTTAATTTTCTTACCTTTCCATTTAACTTTCCCATTTTGCTTAGAGTTATTTTGTTTCTTAGATCTATTTTGAGAGGTAGATGAAGCTTTATTATTTTCCATCTCTAAGTATTGATCTTGAGAACAAGCCTCATATACATATCTAGGCATGGACAAGTGGACTAGTCTCCTCAAATGACTATGTAGTCCACCCACATACTTCATCAAGAAGTCACAGTCCACCATATCTTTGCCCATTTAGATAGTATTATTGTGGAACTCACTGGTGTTTTCCTACATTATTTTTCCTTACTTTTGCCTAAGATATTTCCCATACATAGACTTGTCTTCCTCATAACAAATGTGATAAAATTGATTCTTGATTAAAATATTAAAATCATGTCACTTAGTGATGGGAGGAATCTTATTAAAAACTAAATAATGAACATAGCTCTCAACCCATGTTAAATCATGATTGGATAATTTTAACCTTGAAAAAATAATTTTTTTTCTTTCAATAATATAATAAACTAAAGTATACCTCAAGTTGGGATAGACAATGATCTAGGCTCTCCACATTCACATCCTCATCATATGGATAAATTTAAATATTTGCCTCATCCATAAATAGAGGTGGATCTAGGTTGGGATGGGACTCCTCTTCATTCTTCTCTTGGATTTAGGGAGTTTCCTCCTTGTATTATTTCAATGTATCCATGGAAACATCAAGCTTATCCATAAGAATCCTCATGATAGAATCTAACTAGTCAATCTTTCCCATAGAAAGAGAGATGTTAGATACTCCTTCAAGATTGAAAAATATCTCATTTATTGTTCAAAAATATCCATCGTTAGCATGGGTCATACTTCTAATTCCTTACTTCCATTTCCTTGTGGAAATACCCACTTCAAAGGGAACGAGGACACCTTGACCATTAGAACTACTAGTTCTAGTGATGGGCATAAAAATGTAATGTAATTAACAAAAAACACAAAGGAATTTAAAATTAAACAAGATATGATGTCAATCTGATCCATCAATTAGGTGGATATTCTACTCAAAATCTCATCAACACCAATCATATTCTCCTACATTAATAAATAAATATATATATGGTTGTTTTGGTTTATTAGCATTATAAAACAAAAATAATAAGTTTTCAAACTAAAATGTATAGCCTAATAAAAAAAATGAAGAATATGAATGAGAAACACATAACACACACAACTCAAAATTTATTTTGAGTAAACCCAATGTGGGAAAAACTCCAGTAGGTGAGGCAAATCACACTCCCCTTTCACTATGTAATTCAATAATATATAAGGTAATTCAAAGTTACCATATATGAATAGAATATGCAATACCATCCTACCCAAAATTTATATACAAACTATGACATACACTTTATCATACACTTATTTATACTTCCACACAACTAAACCAATCATCTATATCTAGGAAACAATGAGATCGTAAGAAAAAAGACCCAAACTTATTACAAACAATGCGAATCTAACTTCCCTTCATTTTCATCATCTTTTCTCATGTCTTTTGCCTTACCTAAACCTATATTTTAACTTGTATACATATAATATTTTCAAATTTTATCACTTACTGACACTTAACATCTTACATGAACCCATTTAGTCTCATTCTCTCTAAGTGTATGCCCTAAGGGGTACACCAGGAAAGGGGTGGGAAGACCATTAGTGATCTATAGGATTGTTTTCACTTATTTCCACATTATTTCCAATCTAACCAGCTCTTAAAACCTTTCCATAAGCTATTACTCCTCCCTTGCACAGTGCTCTAGTTATTTTAATCTTTCCATCCCTCTTTTCCTCACCTTGATCCCCTTTTGCCTATTGAATTTACTAGGTGATTGGGTCAAACCTGTATATTTTTTATATTTTCATTACTATATAGGGTCAAATGGGTTGACCCTGTACTATTTTTGGGTATTTTCACTTGAGATATTTGTTAGTCGTTTGGCTGACCTAGCTCGGGACATAGTGATTTACGTCCTAAAATCATACAAGGTTGACCTCATACAACCAACATATTTTGAAGGATTTATGGTGAGATACACATATAAATACAAGAATATTTCATCATTACTTCAAAATGTAATCAAGAGTTATTATTCACTCATACTTCTTTACAATCTTCTCTTCCACCATTCCACTTGAGGAGTCTTAGCTTAGGGATTCTACCTGGATAGTCTATTCTTGTGGATAAGTCTTGGATTTTAAGGCCTTTCTTAGTTATCCTTACAAACCAAAACAACCTTTTATGAATTCCCTTTGGCCAAGGGAGAGATTGAGTCTTGATGGGTTCACATTCAAGTAAGTATGTTACAACTTTACTCTCCTCTCTTGAGTAGATAGAAGTAACATAAGTATTGGCTGATTGAATAATATTAATATTCATATTTGATGTATTAGGGTCTTACTCATACTTATATTAATCTAGATTATCTTATAAATGTTTTGATTACTTTACTAACCCCTCATATTCTATCATAAACTTTGGTGTGCACTAGATTAGATTTAATTTCTTGTTTATTAGATATAGAGTAAACATTAAAGTTATGACCATTTTAGGGTTGTTGCATGATTATGTTAGATTTTAGACTTTGGAACCATTCTTAGAATGGTGTATTATAAAAAATTTATCCCCTAATTAGGTCTAGTATATCCCCATACTATTCATGACCTTACTTAACACATGTACTCTCAAGCAGAAGTGTAGGTATACTCTATCTTCTCTAAGGTAGGATTGATTTATAGACATGATGCATTTTTTATTACATACATTCTAGTGGACCCAACATAAACTAACCATTTCAGGATTTATTCACCTTATTTCATTTATTTCATTATTTAATCATTATTTTTATCATATATTTTTCATACTAGATCAACTCTATTGACGCAATATATAACTTATTTGTGTAATATTTCAAGTACAAGCTATTGGATTGACCCTATCATCCTAGTACAAGTTTTCAAACTTCTAGACATCTAATCCAGAATACTAGATCAGCCCAATTGACCCTATACTTTTTCAGACATCAAATCTAGACTACTAGGTTGACCCAATCAACTGTGTAAATTTTTAGGCACTCAATAACAAGTTTTTGTAAAGCTTGATCAAACCTATCGATTGAGTTAGCAAAATTTTCAATCATATATCAAGGTTGTTGAAAATCAATATTCATTAGCTACATCTCTAATCCACAAAGGTTCCTTTCTATCTCTTTGTCTCTTTCTTTACAATATTTCATTTCATAATTTATAGTCTTTAAAACTTCCCTTGCATAGTCAACTAGATTAGCCCTATTGACCCAATTCTGTGTTATTTATGTTATCTAAATAACTAGGTTAAATTTGTCCACCTTATTCATTTTAAAACCTTACTTTTGAAATATAGATTCGACCCTATCAATCTTGTTCTATATTTTGTAAATACACTATTGACTATGTCAACATTGTACCTTGTTTTAAAGTTGGAATTAACCTTATATGCTAGTAATTAGTTCACATTTTATTTTATAGTTTCTTGCATGCTTAGAATAGATAACATATATTAATTAGGTGGTTTTTAATTAATCATTTAGTTTCACTATTTTCTATTTTATGAACACATGACCAAATCAAAAAATTTAAACAAGAATTTTAACATTTGTCTACCCAAGGCCAACTTAATTGGAGTTCATCACCAAGGGGAAATTTGACTTGATACTATAGTCAAGTATAAAGTGTGGTTAATTGTATATTCTAGCTAATCACTTGACACCCTTATCAATGTGATGTGTGAAGTGAGGAGTATACCCTAATACCAAGTTTGTATCGTTACCACTAGAGTCCTTTTTAGCCCAAACTACCTAAAAACATCCTTAGATTTCCATTTTAGTTCCTTTCTTAGAGCCAACTTCCTATCACATTTTAAAACATATTATAATAATCTAATTAAAATTCAAGTTTACCAAATAGTTATATCTTTACTTTCTAATTTGATTTCTTACTCTTTGCTCAATTATATTTTATTGAAAAAAATTTCATTAGCCAGCATTGGTGCAAGGTTTTGTGATATGTGCCTCAATTATATTGGCATCATTAATCCAATTAACTATTTGTTTCCTTTTTATAATTTATTTTCTAAATTAATTGCAAAATTTATCTTATTTCATTTAACAATTTATTATAGTCTTATTAATTTTCCCTATCTTCTATACTCAACTAATCCTGTATCTTTTTTAGCATCTAACCACTATATTAGATCCACCCATTCAACCTTATACTATCTTTAGACCCCCTTGTATCCTTTTCTACCCTATATTCACTATACTATATTGACCCAATTGACCTTATATTATTTGTAGAATCTATTTTCTATGTTAGGTCAACCCAATCGACCTTGTACTACTTTTTGTCTTCCATGTTTGTCAATCTAGTTCCTTATCTCTGTTTCTTTGTATTTTGTTCATCTCTCTTTAGTCATAATGAAGTATCCTATCAAAATATTCTTGGATAGATTTAATCCATTTAGATATTATATGGGATGTTCATTTCTCTCTCTCTTTTCCTCCCAAGAGCACCATCACTCTTGGGTCACCTCTTCTCATCCTTCATCCATGAACTATAATATGGTGAAAATAAGACCTAAAGATGAAGTTGATGGAACTAATCCTTTTATTACTAACCAAAAAACTTCTCATCCTCAAAATCTTCACACTAATTTGGGAGTAATTAATACAAGTTTAATTAATAATCCCACTAATAATACTTCTTCTAGTAATCCTCCTCTTAACACCAATTTGTGGAGTACTCCTAATAACACCAACCCACTTCCTGATACAATTGAAATTTTAACATAATTTATCCAACAAATGAACATAATGAAAAATTATAATACCAACCAAATGATGCAACTTCACCAACATTTAATTAATGTGGTAACTCAACCTCCAACTATGCATCCTCAAACTGATCCTGGTTTCATTCCTCCACCTCTTTGAGATGCCTCAAGTAATGTTATTCCTCAACTTAAAATGAATAACAAGATGCTTCAAAATATTCAAAATGATCCTTTATCTCCCTTTATTATTTCCATTGATATTGGTAACATATCTATAACCATTAAATATGATGGGACTAAATACCCTACCTCATTTTTTAAATCCTTTAACAACCTTTACAAAGAATAGATCCAAACTAATACCTTTTCCAAAACTAAAATCTTAGTGAAAATTTTCACTAGTGATGTATTATAATGGTATAATCAAATTCCCCAACATTATATTTTTCAACTTCAATATTTGGTTAATCCTTTGGTTAAAGAGTTTCAACATAATGATCTTCTCAAAAATTGTCTTAGCCACTTCATCAATGCTAAGCAATCTCCCACTGAATTAGCTCATGAATTTATTAAAAGATGGAAATATTTAGATCATAAAGCCAACCATAACATGAATTTTTATATCTTATTTAAACTCTTTATCATATATTTAACTCCCACTCTTCAATATAAGGTTCAAACCTTTTCTCTTCAAACACTTAATGAGGCTCTTGATCAAGCTAAACATCAAGACTTTCTTATGAAGCAATTCAAACCTAATAATAAACTTCTTAAAGGAACTTTACAAACATCTAATTCTGTCACTATTAATACTCTACAAACCAAACCAAGATTTATCAAAACTAATATTACATCACCTTCTCATGCACCTCTTTCGGTTCAACAAATGAAATAATTTGTTCCACCCTCAAAACCTTTTATCTATCCCAATATTCCTTTTAAGTAGTATGATCCCAATATATTTTGATGGTTTCATGATAACATTGGGCATTCTCATGTATCTTTTATAAGGCTCACACTCCTCCTAAGTAGTATGACCCCAATCTATTTTGATGGTTCCATGTTGACATTGAGCATTCTCATGAATCTTATAGAGGGCTCACTAAATTTTCTATCTCATATATGCTTGGTGATTCATTCAATCATGAAGCCATGATCAATATTCATCATCAAGAATACATCTATGCTTTTCAAAAATGACAAGTTTCCAAAGCTTCTACCTCAAATAACCAAAAAATTTCATCAAATAACCAATTAAAAACCAATGATGTTTATGCCATTGACAATGATTATGACCAATATTATAATAATTATCAATATGTCAATACTACTAAGTTAAATTACCATCATAAATCATCTCACAAAGATCCCTTTACTAAGACTAAGAAGCCTTATTTGGAGAAAAAACTTCTTAAAGATACTACTACTAATGTTACTTTGGAATCCAAGGATGAACCATCTCCTCTTTCTGATCCTTTAACTTCAAGTATTTTTGCAAAGTCTAATTTACCTCTTAAACCACAAGTTGTTTCTTCTAAGTCTCATTGGAACTTTATTAAATAACTCAACTCTATGCATTTTAATATTCCACTTATGGAGTTGGTTCATCCTTCTCCCTATCATCCTAAATTCCTTATGCAACAACTCAAAAAAAATTATGATCTATCCTCCTTAGATGAAGAACCAAATTCTATTAAATCCTAGACTACCAATGTAAATACCATTGAAATTATGTGTCTTTCCAATCCCTCTATTGAATTCTTTGAAGATGGCATGATCAATGATGAAATTATTTTTCATGTTGATGATCCACCACTTTCTATCAAAGTAGCCATTAATACCACTCTTATCCATAAAGCTATATTTGATGAAGGTTTTGGTATTAACGTAACATCTTTATGGCTCATCCAACAACTTGGTTATAACAAGGATAATCTCAAGAAAACCTATCTTACTTGTTGTGGTTTTTATATAACTAATCAAAATCCACTTGGTTTTAGTTGTCTTCTATTAATAATTCGACCTAAGACTATTTAAACTAAGCTTATAGTCCTCAATTTACCCTTATCTTACAATATACTATTTTATTATCCATGGACTCATTGAATGAAGGCCATTACTTCTTCTGGTAGCAAATGTATTAAATTATTACATAATGTAAAATGGTACAATCATGAATCTAATCCCACCCATGGAGTGTTTAGCTTCCTAATCCTAAATCACAATATAATATTCCTAAAATTATTAAAATTAATAGTGCTCCTTTAGCTAAGTTCAATAACATGAATCCTAATTTACAAGTTACTCTTGTGGATTATGATGATGATGAACCCAATGTTTTACAACATACTTATAATACTACAAAGTTACATCCCTACATTTCATAATGGATTCATCCTTCTCTATTACCTAGGGATTGTATTATTCCTCTTATTGATGAGATTACTAATTTTTCCCCTCTATGCAATGCTCAAGATTCCTCTTTACTAAAGATTATTTCACTTGCAATGATTTTCGAATGGTCAAATTATTTCAATATCCTCTCATCATGTCTCCTCATACATTCAATAATATAAATATTTCACCCTCTAAAACTCCTTCTGATTCTCAGGTATGTACATTTTTTCCAACATACAATGATAATTATATAATGGCCCAAGCTTGATCTAGAGACTTGGATGTCTAACATTATTAGAAAACTTTAACCCAAATTCATACTTTTAATCAAGATGTTAATACCATTTCTATGGATCATACCTTATATCTTGAGGGTCATGTGCCTCCTACCAATTCTCCTCTTATCAATACTCCTTGGGTGGTAGAGCAAATTATACCTTTTGAATCTCCAAAAGTTTCTATATCTCCTTTACCACTTATAGATCCAATAATTACATCTAATCCTTCTCTTGTCATTTAACACATTGATATTCCAACTCCTACTCTATCTAATTTTATGCTTAAAATTACACTAGATGCCAAGGCAATTGATGCTCATTAGATACATTCTAAGTATGATGACTAAGGAAATAAAATTCTAGATCTTGAAGTAGATGTTGAGTATTATGGTCCTCTTCCTACCTTGCCTAGTGATGAAGTTATCCTTAAGTTAATTTATGCCTGAGAACCTAAAATTCCTTAGCAACATCATAAACTTGGAAATTTTAAGACTAAAACACCTTACTTTAACAACTTTGTTTCTAGCTTTGATCCTAAGAAAAATCAAATTTATGCCTTACCTAATGCACCATACCACTTTCAAGATGACAATGTCATGCTTATAAAAGAAACCACTCACATAAAATATGGTACTCCATCTTGTCCTTGACCAATTACTATATCTCATGAACTCTCTCTTATTTAACATGATAATTTTAGCTTATTCTTTGACAAATATCACAAGGCTTTCACTTGGTCTTATGAGGACATGCCTAGAATTGACCCTAGAATTATGGTGCATAATATCATTACTTATATTTATGTCAAGCCTATACATCAAAAACAAAGAAAATTTTCACCTAAAGTTTTCACTTTATGTCATAATGAAATAATCAAATTACTTGATGCTAAATTTATCAAACCAGTGAATTATTTTGAATGGGTCTCCAACATAGTTCCCATTTGGAAGAAGGTCACTATGGTAATTTTAATTTTTATTGATTTATATAAACTCAATCTTACTTGTCCCAAGGACAACATCCCTTTATCTTTAATAGATGCCATTATTGATTCCACAACTATTTACAAAATATGATCTCTTATGGATGGCTTCTTAGGATATAATCAAATTCATATTTCCCTAAGGACCAACATAAGATTACTTCAACCATAGAATGGGGCACCTATTGCTATGTCAAAATTACTTTCATCCTCAAAAATTCTAGAGCTACTTACCAATGAGTGATGACTCACATCTTTCTTTATCTCATTAAAAAAATTATTGAAATTTATGTCGATGATCTTATTGCTAAATCCAAACATCATAAGAATCATCTTTTTGATCACACTATAATATTTATCCATCTCCTTAAATATAAAGTTAGTATTAATCCTTACAAATGTGTCTTTAGAGTCACATCTATAAAATTGTTAGTATTCTTAGTCTCTCTCTACTCCATTGATGTTGACCCTTCCAAAATTATTGCTCTCATTAGCATGCCCATTTCTCATTCTATTCCAAAATTTCATACTTATTTAAGTAAACTTGGGGAAATTAGATGATTTATACCCAAAATGGAATATTTAATTCACTCCATCAATTTACTTCTCAAGAATGGTACTACTTTAGAATGAAAAAATGCATGTCAAAAAGTATTTGGTAATATGAAAGAGTCATTGCTTCATCCACCTATAATTTTTCCTCCTTCCAATGATAAACCTTTTATTATTTATACTTCTTCCACACATATTTTAGTTAAGGTAATGCTTTCCCAACAAGATGATACAGGAAGTGAGTATACTATCCACTACATTAGTTGAGGCCTCATAGATTATGAAACATGTTATACCAAAATTGAGCATTATTACCTCACCATTTATTTCATAGATGAAAATCTTTTCCACTATATGATTTACCAAACTACTTATGTCATTTTTCATTTTGACCTTATTCATCATTTATTCTTGAAATCATTTCTTCTTAGAAATAGAATTGGTAAATGGATGGTCCTCTTTATGTAATTTATTCTCTACATCATCACTCAAAAAATTGTTAAAGAGAAAATCATTCATAATAAACTTGTTATAGCTCCCATACTAGCTACTTCTTCTCTTCAATATAATCTTATAGATGACAATATCCTTTACATCAAAGGTCTTAATCAAACTATTTCTCTCAAATATAATTTTCATAGCTTTATCGTTGATCTTGAAGCCAACAATCTTGATGAATCCATCACTCCTTTGATACTACTAAACCAAAAGTAGTTATAGAGTAACATCCAAAAAATAATGTTGACTTGCATGGGGATACTTGGACCTTTCACTTTGATAGTGCTATATGCCTTCAAAGAGCTGGGGCAAGTTGTATTCTCACAAATCCTTTTGTTCAGATCATTTCTTTAAATTTTCACTTGACCTTTGATGTCACTAATAATATGGCCAAATACAAAGCTATTATCTTAGGCATTAGAGTGACTCTTTACTTAGATATTCAATACCTTCATGCTTTACATGACTCTCAAATTATTTATCATGTGCAATAGATTCAAATGATAAACACTACTCTTGGAAATACTTGTCCAGCAAAGGAAAAATCTTAGAGGTCACCTTTTAGGAACACATGACCTTATTTTATACCTTACCCTTCTTTCCCTTTTTTATTTATTTTTAGTTCTACCCACCTTAGAATAATTCTCCATGCATTCAACTCACGTAGTGATTACTTTCTACTATATTCCACACATCCATCCATAAAACTTGGTTAAACAACCTAATGTCTCCAAAACACACACCCTAAAAGATGGTGTTCAAGCCTCTTCTAGATTTGGGAAACATGGGAACACTTTTAGATATGTGGTTGTACCTATAATGGAAGTAAGCCTCTAGATTTAAGGGCTAGCTCTTTGGATGTATCTTGAAATGCTCACACTTACTTAACTAGTTTCTTATGGGGAAAAGAATTATAAGTTGCATTAAATGATCCTAATATTAGGGGATGATACATAAATATGTATTATATATGACCAACATACTTTCCTATACTAATAAACAAGGCACATAAACTAACTTCCAAGTCTTATGGATTCTAAAATGAGTATTTCAATATGGAGGTGAGATGCATGAGAGCTATCCAAAGTAACTAAACCATAGGCTAGTTATAGACACTAAGGATCATTTTAAACTTAAACTATAGGTTCATACACTTGAAAACACTTCATATGACCTATTAAAATAGAAACTCTTACACAAACATGAAAGTGTAAGGGAAGAAAGGATAGAAAATTATCACTTTGCATCACTTTACATCACTTTCACACTTAGAAAATTATTTTATAACTCAATATCAGATTTGAATTAATGTTCAAAGGAAAAAAATGACATAATACTAGTAGGGACTCACCATACATGGAGTGGAATCTCCTTAAAAAGGCTAAAATGGTAGCTAATTATAGCATTTGAGAGAGAAGTGGGAAAAGAGAAGTCCAAAGGGGAATCAAATGAGTTCAACTTCATTTGAACCATAGTTACAATTAATAAAATTATGCTCATTCAAGCTTCCTGATTGATCCAAGTCACTTCAGTCCATTACACAGTTACATTATTCCTTCATTGAGATTCCTTGATGGTTACAATGGTAGGATCAAGTTGTTTCAAGATAAGCTCTGGCATCAATGTAGCTACAATAATCAAATCCATATATTAGCATTTTTTCTTTTTATTTAACTTCTCCTAACTAGTTTGTCATGACATGCAAAAGTAGAGAGAAGGGTCCCTTTCATGTAGCTAGTTATCATGATGAAGCCATTGGAGTTTATGTGTATGCTTTCATGGCACCCTTTAAAAAGTTGGATTTTATTTAAATTGAATCATGATTTAACTAATCCCCATGTTCATAGGTCTACCATTTATGGGAAAACTAATCTCCCTTTTGATCCTATTAAGTCTAAATATACCCATTTTATCTCCACAAAGACCAAGAATTCACCATATACATAGATCCTCTTTAAAAATAACAAACATAATCACAAAAATAACCTTGCATGATATAAAAATTCAAACTAGAGGTCCATATTTAGCTTTAATATCACCCTTTTATATTTTTGATCATCTTGGTTACATGGCTATTCCCACTCCATGACATTAAAATCAGATTTACTAGTGGCAAGATGACCCTTCAAGACCTTATTTTCCTTGGTCAAAAACTACTCCTTTGGTTTGATTTTGTTTGTCTAAAACTAACTTGAACCAATCAAAATTCTCCTAGCTATCTTGACTCTCATTAGCCTCATAGATCCTTACTATTAGATCTTGACTCTTTGACCTTGTATGCTCCATTGATCTTAATTAGTAAAATCAAGTGAGAGCCATCAATATTTTATTTGGTTGAATGTTCTCATGACACTTATCAATCATTTTTTGATCTCAAGATCTTGTTATCAGTCTATCTACTTCCATGCTTGTGCCACATGGTGGCCTTCTCCTTAACCTTTTAACTCATCTCACAGTATTAGATTAAGATGTATGAGTGAATGATAGTCATAGATCTCATTGGACCCACTTCCTTATTAATTTATCTTACACCATTAGATCATTGGTACAATTAAATGTTGATAATTGATCTTGCATTTGAAAACAAAAGGATATTGACCTTGTTCTAAGTTTGACGTCTATACGACCACCATTTGACATTTGCTAGACCATCATTGGCATCCATGCAACCACAAAATTTAAAACCCTAATGGTTTTTTTGTAGCTTGTCTCCCATTATTTGACCAACTTTGAAAGCTTGGATCTTGAAGTGAAAATTTCATGGAGGCAACAAATTTGTAGATGTTATTGATACTAAAAGGATTGTACTCACTTGATCCACTAGTTTTGAGAAATTTCTAAGTGTGTTTACAAAATGTTCATGTGAGTTGACTTGTGAGTTTTACATGATGTCTATGCACCCATCACTAATCATTGAAACTTAAATGGCTATTTTTTGAGGTTTAAATTTGACACTTGTATGAACATCTTATTTTGTGTGACCAACTTTGAAACCACATAACTTAAGCTAGAAAGCTCACACGTACATGAAAATTATAGAGAATATTATTGGCATGAAGAATTCTATGGTTCTACATCCTTTTGGCCCATGAGGATTTTTAAGGTGCATATATTAAATACACAAATAAGCTAACCAATGTGTTTCCATGTGACATGTAGGATGACCTAGCCCTTTAGACTCGGTAAGCTTGACTTTCAAGTCCTAGATATCAAGATAGAAGACTTTAAAAGATATAAAACTTGTTGAGAATGATCTTGACACACAAGACATTGATCACATATGGTTTTAAGGCCATATGAGGCTTCTTGAGATCATTTATAAAATGCACAAACACATTTTCTAGTCTAGTTCTTTATGACATCCTGATGATGGTCTGGTCCTTAAACTTTGCCAAGTAATTTTTATTCAATATTTTAAGATCCAAATGAGTTTATGAGATTTTGTCAATCTGGTCCATGTCCTTGTAAGCTTATGAACACTGTGAGATCTTGATTAGATCAATTTTGAAGGCTTGGACAAACAATGTCTCCAAAACCATTCAATTCCTTTGGAACTTTACATTAGGCATATTTTTATGGACATTTTTCTCAATGGAAATATCTTTGGGATTTTTATAAGGACCTTTTATTTCAGAAGTTTTATCTGAAATAAATGTGTCTTCAGAAAGATTGTCTCAAACATTTTTTCAAAAGAAATATGTCCTCAAGGAAATTGCTTTGGACAATTTTCTCAAAATATTTGTGTCCTTAGTCTTTTGCCTTCAAGATAAATGTCCTAAAATAATTTCAACACCTAGACAAATAAAATAGAACAATTTATCTAAGATAATTATGCCTTGTACTTTTATTGTAGACAATATATCCTAAATAACTTTAACACTTAGCCAAAACTTGAAATATTTCATAAGTGTAAGGCTTTCTGGACTTGTTCTTGCAACTATTCAAACACCATGAAAACCTTCCACTTGCATAAATGACTCTAAAATAACCCTTAAGACACCAAATGACATAAAGACTAAGATATGATATGACCAAAGATATAATGGCATATTAAATTTCATTAAATGAGGTAAAACATGCCCTATGGCATTATAAAAAGACCCTATACAAGACTTTAACTATAGGAGGTTGACCCATTTTGGCTTGCAGTAAAAATGGTTGACATTCTTGGAAATTTCACAAGGGTGGTATGCTTGTTATACCATGACTAGTTGCCTAATCCTATCCATTGGGTTATAGAGTCACATGTATATAGGTTTGACATAAAATTCCTTGCATAACATAGAAACACAAACAACCAACAAGAATAAACACACAAAAAAAGAAACTAAGTAAAAACACACTTGTGCTTTGTGAGCACTTATGAAACACAACAAGAAAATAAACACACACCTGAACAAACTAACTCAAGCACTAACTAACTTGAGATGAAAACTTCCTCTAGGATCAAAGGGGAAGTTTGAAAACTCTCTTAATTTATTATATGAAGGATTGAATGAGACATGTAGCCTTTTTATCCTTGACATTGATGCCTCCATCTTCTTCATGGTGCTATACAAATTCATGGGGATGATGTTTAATGAGAACCAAGAAAATCCAAATAGGCTAGCTATGAAAATGAATTCTTCTTTCATCCAAATAGCCTCAACTTCTCATATGGTTCCTCAACTATGACCTCTAATGGTGGTTAAACAAGGCTTTCCTTTTTGGTTTCCATAGTGTCCTCAATAAGATTGGGTTTCTATTCAACTAAAAGTTTTTCAAGATAATCATGGATCTTTACATAGTCTACCCAATCTTGGTCATTGTCCTCCATGGAAGACTCCTTCTTCACCTTGTCATGTTCTTGGTCCTTAATGTACAAGCTTGAAAATATTGCAATCCTCTTAGCCTTAATTTTCTCCTTGATAGATTGTACCTGATGTTTGGAATCATCAAGATCTTCTTCATGATCCAATAAATTTGAATATGGCTCAATATTAGGTGGGTATTTTGATTATTCTTTAGGTGAAATAACTTCTACCTTGTCATCAATTTCTATCTATTATCTCTTAGACACTAGCATCATCAAATTGCTTTATGAAAATAGATTCTTGAATAATATAATGACATTCATCTTTATGCTTGATGGAATACTTGTCAACATGATCATTAGTATCATTAGTAACCTTGTGATTATATATATAATCTCTTAGAGAAAAAATGGAATTACACAACTTTCCAAACTCTTTGCATATGGCATTGAGATTTTGTCATGGTTCCTCTTCTTTCACAACATGATACCTTTCTCTATGATTATTGATCAAAACATAAAAATGCTTGTTAGATGAATTATTCAAATCAGATGTATAGTTCTTGGGAGGAGGAGTAACCTTACTGAGCTAATCAAACTTTTGCCACAATTTATTTACATCCACATCATGATTTTCATCTTTAAGAGATGTTTCATCTATCTTGGTCTCATGAGAATCTCTTAGGTCTATAAATTTTTGAGGAGTGACTTGAACTTATTAATTTATAGTACACTCCACTTCATGCTTGAAATAGTCATCCACACCTCAATGATTAGAAATGGATACTTCTTCAAATGCCTCTCTCTTCATGTCTTGCCCACATTTCTCATAGATAGATGCAATAGGATCTTCAATTTGTTTTTTTCATCTAAGAAGTCAAGATTACACTTGTGGTCACCAAGGGGAATCCCTATGGTGATTTACTCCTCATAGTCACTCATGACATCCTTTTGGTCAGCCTTGGCTTGGATTTGGTCCTATTCACTTGTTTCTCTCAAGATGGGATCTTCCTTAAGAAAGGGTAAGGTGGAAGGTTGATGAATATGCTCATGTGAAAGAGATGGAATATGAGATGTAGTGGAAGGTTAATGAATTGGAGAGGGGGTTTTAGTGGATTTATGAAAGAGGAATGCACTATTAAGATCATAGGGAAGTGACTTCTTGGACTGATTAGAAGGAAGACCACCTACATAAGTAGGAGTTACATCTTGCCAATAGTTTTCTTAAAATCCTTCAATATTAGCATGTTAATTTTTTATCTCTTTATCCTCCCACATACTTAACCTATCTATTGAGCATTGAAGACACTTTTTCCAAGTCCATTTATTCTTACACCTCCCATTGAGTTCCTTTTAGTTATTCAAATGTCTCCAACTTTTGCATATGGTTTTGGGTCACAAATCTCAAACATTCCATGATATGATCAAGGAGCACATCATACTCATCATCCCATGTTATCATTTCATCTTCATTAACTAGTAACTATGGTATGGATGCCAAAAAAGACTTAATAAAAAATGGAAAAAATGGAGGAAGAAGGTAATGATGAGGATCAAGACCAGTTTCATTTTGTTGAATTCTATCCTGCATGAATCTACATATTCTAATAAATTTGTGTGTTATTCATGTAAACATCTAATTCCTCATGTCAATACTCATAAGAGTATTCTTGAGGTTGATAGGAATCATGGTATGCTAGGTAGGGCTCATATTGGGATTGATAAGGAGGAATTTAATGCTAGGTATCTTGGTAGCCTTCCTCATATGGTTATCCAATAACATGGTGTCTATATGGGGGTAATGGAGGATTATAGGGCTGCCATGGATCATAGTGTTGATATCCATGATAGGACTATTAGGTAGTATACTATGGTTCATACCAAGGCTGATATATAGGTTTTTGGTAGGAGTACTTACCATAGCTATTCATATCAAACTATTTTATTAAATGAGATGTAAAAACTAATAAAAACTTTAACTAAAAATACCTGGACTAATTATAACCAAAAATTATCATTTAGAGTTACCATTGGTGGTAGGTTTCTTACTTCCAAAAGCTGATAGAGGAAAGACACACCAACAATATTTCCAGTCTATTAGACCTAGTCCCACTGAGTATGACAAAAATGTTATCACCAAATCTTTCCCCTAGAAGAGGGTGTTCAAGCCTCTTATAAATTTGGGAAACATGGGAACACTTATAGGTATGTGTGTGTACCTATAATGGAAGTGAGCCTCTAGATTTAAGGGCTATCTCCCTGGATGTATCTTGACATACTCATACCTACTTAACTAGTTGCTTATGGGGAAAAGAGTTAGAATTTGTATGAAAAAAACCTAATATGTCTTCCATATGACCATCATACTTTCATACACTAAGAAACAAGGCACACAAACTAACTTCTAAGTCCTATGGATTTTATGATGAGTATTTTAATATGGAGGTGAGATGCATGAGAGATATCTAAGGTAAGTGAACCATATGCTTGTTTTAGACACTAAGGATCATTATACACTTAAAATATAGGATCATAAACTTGAAAAAACTTCATATGACCTGTTATAACATGAAATATTATACACTTAAAAGATAGGATCATAAACTTGAAAAAACTTCATATGACCTATTATAACATGAAATATTTCATAAACATGAAATTATAAGGGATGAGAGGATAGAGAATTATCACTTTGCATCATTGTACATCACTTGCACACTTATAAAATTATTCCATAACTCAAAATTAGATCTACATTAATGTTCAAAGGAAAAATATGACATCATCCCAGTAGGGATTCACCATTCATGGAGTGAAATCTCCTTATAAAGGCCAAAATGGTAGCTACTTATATCATTTGAGAGAGAAGTGGGAAAATATAAGTATAAAGGGAAATCAAATGAGTTCTACTTCATTTGAACCATAGTTATAATTGCTTTTACAATTATTCTCATTCAAGCTTCTTGATTGATATAGGTCGCAATAGTCCATTACATAGTTACATTATTACTTCATTGATTCTCCTTGATGGTCGTAATGATGGGATCAAGTTATTTCGATCTAAGACCTTACATCAATGCAACTAAAAAAATTAGATCTATCTGTTAGCATTATATCTTATTGTTCACTATTCCTAACTAGTTTTTCATAGCATGCAAAAGTAGAGAGAAGGGTCTCTTTCATGCATATGGTTCTAGTGATGAATCCATTGGAGTTTATGTGTATGCTTTCATGGAACCCTTTGAAAATTTAGATCTTGTTCAAACTAGATCATGCTTGAACTCATCCCCATGTTTATAGGTCCACAAAATATGAGAAAACCAATCTCCTTTTTTATCTTATTAGGTCCAAATAGACCCATTTTTATCTCTCTAAGGATTGAGAATTCACCATATACATGGATCATCTTTAAAATTATGAACGCATTCAAAAAATAACCCTACATGATATAAAATGTTGAACTAGAGGTCCATATGTAGCTTTAATGTCATCCCTTTATGTTTTTGATCACCTTGGTTGTATGGCTATGCCCACTCCATGGAATTCAAATAAGATTTAATGGTGGAATGATGAACCTATAAGACCTTTTTTGCCTTCATTAAAAAATTATCCTTTGGTTTAAATTTATCAAAAACTGACTTGAACCAATCAAAATATTCCTAGCTATCTTTACTCCCATTGGCCTCACATATCCTTGCTATAAAATCTTGAATATTTGACCTTGCTCACTCTATTAATCTTGATCAGTATGATCGAGTGATAGCCATTGATATTATATCAGTTTGAATGTACTCATGCCACTTATCAATTACACATTGATTTCAAGATCATGTTGTTAGTCTATTTACTTCTATTCTTATGCCATGTGGTGGCCTCTAAGCTCCTTGACCTTTTGACTCATATAATATTGTTGGATCAAGATGTATGAGTGAATGATAGGCATATATCTCATTAGGCCCACTTAAATATCAGTTGAAATTACACCTTTAGATAATTATTATGATTTAATTCTGATCATTAGTCTTTTTGTATTTAAAAACAATTGGCTATTTACCGTGGTCTAAATTTAACATCTGTGCGACTATCATTTGATATCCACATGAACATCATTAACATCTATGTGATCATCAAATTTAAAAACCTAATGGTTTTTATATAGATTAAAGTTTACATATGCATGAACATCTCCCATTATTTGACCATCTTTGAAATCTTGGATCTGGAATTGAAAAGGTCATGGAGGCACCAAATTTGTAGGAGATGTTCTTGATACTAAAATTATTATGCCCACTTCATTCACTAGTTCTAAAAGCTTTCAAAGTGTGTTTAAAAAATGTTCAAGTGTGTTGAAATATGAGTTTTTCATGATGTCTTCATGCCATCATTGATCATTTAAACTTAAATGGCGATTTTCCAAGGCTTGAATTTGACACTTATATGAACATCTTTCTCTATGTGAGTAACTTTGAAACCCCATAAATTGAGTTATAAAGATTTCATGGACATGAAAATTATAGAGAATGTTCATAACATAAATAATTCTATGTCACTACATCCTTTTGTCTTTTGAGGATTTCTAAGGTGAATTTATTAAATTCACAAATAAGATAACTAGTGTGTTTCCATGTGACCTGCAGGATGGCATGGCCCCTTAGACTTAGCAAGCTAAAATTTGAAGGTTTAAAATTTGAGATAAAAGATTAATAAAGATATGAAACTTATATATAATGATATTAGAACTAATTATATTGACCATGTATGATTTTATGGTCATGTGAGGCTTCTTGAGCTCATTTATAAGGTGTGAATAGTCAAATAAGAATTCTTGAATTGCTTGTTTAGTGGACCTATAATCTTCCCTTTTCACTATCATAAATTATGTTAGGGGAATTAAACCAATTTTAAAACTTAAATTACACAAAAATACCTAAGTGTAAAATTTAAAATCATTTCACTGAGTATAACTCAAAAAATACATATTTTGGGGTTGCCTCAACTTGCCTCATCAAATTTTTGAGCATGTGTAGGTGTAAGTTTTTCCATTTTATGGAGTTTAATTAGGTCCAAATACCTAATTATTTTTTAATTAATACATTTATAGACACATAAAACTATTCCAATCATTATTTTTAATTAAATCAATAAAAACATCTAGAATCACTAGTTTAGACCTATTACACACTTAGAAAATGAGAATTACGAGACATAGGAAGAGAGAAATAGGTGTAATTTGAGATTTATGAGGTATCAATACCTTATTATTTTTTAATTTTAACATTTAGTATCTCCTAAATATATTAAAATCATTATATTTCACCATAAAATCCTTAAAATTCCTCAAAAATGATTTTTCTGACTGTTTACATTTGCATGCCAAAATCTCAAATTTTTAAAATTTGCACTTTTATTAATTTTGCCTTTAAATTTTGAATTTTATCACTATAAAAATAATTTTTAAGACTTATAATGACCATAAATTTCCTCAAAAATACTCACACGAGGTTCAAACCATCTATTATACCTTATAGCCCTTTGAGAAGCTTACCTAACTCTATGTTGACTGTTAACAGATAAACATAGGATTGTAATAAAATAAAGGATGATTCCACTATGTATGTAGAATAAATATGATTATTATCACTTATAAACACTTATTAAAATAATTATTTTAATTTTTCATAGTTATATCTTACTTTTAGAGATCTCAAAACTCATTCTCCCCAAAACTAACTGGTGGGCTACCTGAGTGAATGACTTAAAGAGTGCCTAAGGTATATAGTAAAAAAACACATTATTCCATTATTATATTGGAAAAATATATTTCATTAAAACATAATCAAGGTAATAATCACCCTCTATACCAAATTTTTAGGTTAGATCACCTCTTTAGCACCTTCAACCCTTCAATTTCTCCAAATTAGCCCTCAAGCTAGGACTGTGGGTGGACATTTCAAATATAACATTGACTGTAGATCTTGCTTGGACATTTAATATTCATACCTTGAGATTATTTATGATTTTTTACACTTTTTTAAGTGAGTTAATACCACCTTTAATGGACCTTCATTATTAAAAACTTATAAGGCATAAGAACTATCTCTTTCTCATGACACAAACCATGATGAGAAACTTGAATAAGCTAGTTGTAGGTCTTCATATTGATTGTGTATCTTAGATAAGTGAGGTTTAAACATCATGATTAGGTCTATGAATATATTGGATGATGTTCTTACCTTGAATTAATGTTCAAATAACTCCATTATCTTACTAATAACCTTGAATCTAACTTGACTCTATACCAATACCACTATCTGAGCCCCAAAAAGGATGGTTGTAGGTGGATATTTATTTAGTCTTAGCTATGTTACCTTACAATTTAACTTCATTCAGATAGAACTATTCACACCATTAAATATAATCTTAAAAACTAAGCATAAAACCCCATGGATACTAGATATAAGACACTCTTCTTCATAGCTTTGGTCTTAGTGGAGTATTGACATACTTTAACTCCAAACCCTGATGTAGGTGGTGATTATTGTTTTAAAACCCCTATAGGTTTACTTGTATTCATAATAAGGGAATTATAATAATTGTATTGCTGTAATTCTATTAGGTGTATCCATATCTACCCTTTATACCATTTTACAATCTTAATTCTCATCCATATACTAGAATTCACTTACAACTTCCTTAGGATTGATTTTAGAACTAAGAAGCACCATATATCACTAAGTGTTTCCAGTCAACACTAATCTAGGTTGAAACACTAAATGATAATCATTACCCCTAAATCAAATGGACCATCTCTTCTATTAGTATGTTATTATCTAGGCCTATATTGTAGTGGGAGTGATTATACCAACATAGACATCAAATAACTCCACCATGGCATGATATTATGTATAAGTAAAACACAACTTCAGAGAAACTAAGGTAAAGTTGCCCATTTGTCATTTGATTGAAGTCTGCATTTCATATATGTTGTTGAAGGCTCTTGAGATATTCACCATTACCATCAATACATCATATACATTCCTAGACCATCATGGGAACATTCTATGGGTTCAAACATATCTAAAGTATCTTGATACTCTGCCTTAGAACTCTACATCTGGGATTAGTTGTAGCCTTCTTTGTCTATACTTAGTCTATATATTACAATGAGACATGTATGTGTATTATTTTAAGGAATTTTTGAAACATGCAAGTCATATGGGTATAGGTTTATCACTAGGTATTCCATAGACTCTGAGTTCCTTTATAATATGAATATATTTTAGACAACACTCTAAGATCTTGCACTTAACTCCTTCAAACCGTGAATATGTCAATCATCTTTTAAAGACTTCAAGCTATATTCATAGGGATGATTGAGAATATTAAAATGAGGTCATATTATAAATGAAATTATTCTCATTATATTAATATATTCCATTTTATTTTAAGGCCCCCATTTAGGTATACAGGTCCCATAATATGATGGAACACAACTACAGGCTAGCAATGGAGTATCTCACTAGCAAAGGAGGTAGTTTTATACTTGGAGGCTCAAGAATACCTTCCTAAATGAATGAGGGTTTTTCATGTTTAAAATTTTAATATATAACATTATAATATGGAAATATTTGATTAAAAACTTAGACTCTACTCCTAAAATGACCCAAAAGACCATTCACAAGGCTAGTGTAGGAAAAAGGTTTTATTATATAATTGAATTAATATAAAGAGTTACCTAATTAAAAAAAAATTAATATGTTCAATTTTAATATAAAATAATTCCCCTAAAAGAATTATTCCTCATTAAATTTTGAAGTGAAGAAATAGAAGAAAACCTGGACCTTGTCTAGATAAATAGGCCATCTAGACACCCTACACTGTTAGTGATTGTTCACAAATATGGGGATATGAACCAAAAAACTAATAACACAAAGTGGAAGTGAAATAGGGCCCATATCACTTAAATATATCTTCTAACCCAAATCTCCTTCTCTTGATTGTACCAAGTGAAAAATTGAGGCCCTCCTAGAGCTGTCCAAGACTACACCAAAACATTTTTTCCTTTACATAAAGAAGCAAAATTTTATATATGAAATACAAAAATTAGGAAAGTTTTTTTATTATTTAAATTACATTTATCAGAGTTGTTTCCAAAATCCAGATAATGCGAGTGCAATGAAGACGTGATCACACAAGATGAACAAGTGCACACCACAAAGATGTTAAAGCAATTTGACAATAACAAGAAGATAAATTGCACAAGACAAAATGGAGAAACCAATCTGAAATAGCATGGAATGGCCAAAATGAGGACTACAAATAGGAGAGTATGAAAGTAACTCCTCCACAAAATGTGGACAAGGCACACCAAAAATAGTCAATAACTCCTCCATGAAAGGTGGTGACAAGGTGCTAAGAATAGAGAAGTAACTCCCATCAAGGGAGTTACTTATGAAATTCTTATGACACCTATGACACATCTATGACACACACCTCCACATAAGCTATCCTATCCCACAAATGTAGGAAAACTCCATGTATGCACAAGAAATACAATTTCCCTAATTAATAAATAGGGAAAAATAAAAACCTACACTAATACCCCCCATAAGCACAGCTTAGGTGGGAAGTGTGGAAATATAAAATGGGTCCCAGCAACTAGGCCTAATGAGGTACCCATGTACAAATGCAATCTCCCATAAGATAGAGAAAAGGAGAAAACCCGTAGGAAAAAACTCCCCCCCAAAAGAGAGACATAAAAGAAAAGAAGAGGCTAGAAGGCCCCCCTGAAGATGATGTTGCTGTAGATGTAGACCGCACCCCAAGAAGAGCTCATAGATGAATGAACTTACTCTCAGTGAAAGGTTTGGTGAAGATGTCTGCAACCTACTCTAAAGACTAGAAAAATATCAAGTCAATGACCTGACTATGAATAAGCTCTCGAATGAAATGCATGTGAATCTCTATGTGCTTGGTCCGCTGGTGCTAAACCAGATTCTTGCAAATCTGTATGGTACTCTGATTGTCACAATAAATGATGGTGGGCTGCCCGATAGAAATTCCAAACTCAGAAAGAATCTCCTAAAGCTAAATAGCCTCATTAGCTATATTAATAGCTCCCCTGTACTCTACCTCTATAGATGATATAGCAATAACATTCTGCTTCTTGCTAGACCAACTGATAGGACCGAAACCTAGAGAGAAACTGTAACCAAAAGTGGACTTACGAGTCTATGAATCACCAACCCAGTTTGAATCTGTATATCCAACCAAGTCAACCTCTGTGCCAAATCTGTAGTGAATCCCATATCTATGTGAACCCTGTATGTAATGCAAGATCCTCTTAGCTGCTTTCCAATGCAGCTCATGGGGTTCCTGCATGAATCTGGAGATAAGTCCCACTGTATATGAAATGTCAGGCCTGGTGTGAGTCAAGTAGATGAGACTAAGAACAAGTTCTTGATACTAAGTGGCATCAACCAATGGTGAAGAACAATTAGTCTCAAGCTTGACTCCTTATAGAAAGGGAGTCGAAGATGGCTTGCAATCAGCCATGTGAAATCGAGCCAATAAGTCAAGAGCATACTTAGGTTGTGCAAGAAAAATTCCTAAATCTGACTGTGAGATCTTGATGCCAAGGAAGTAGTGCAACAAACCCAAGTTTGTCATGTCAAATCTATCCTGAAGAGATGCCTTCACCACTGCAATAGTTGATGAAGAACTCCCAGTGATCAAAAGGTCATCAACATATAGAACCAAAATCAGAAGTGAATCATCCTGCTGTAAGAAGTAGACATTAGGATTAGAATGGAACCTAGTGAAACCCACTATGAGAAGGAAGGAATCCATCTTGGGATACCAAGCCCGAGGGGCTTGTTTGAGGCCATAGATAGATTTCCTAATTCTGCATACTAAGGAAGAATCCTAAGCAAATCCTGGCAGCTGCTCTATGTAGATCTCCTCCTCAAGGTCTCTGTGAAGAAAGGCACTCTTCACATCCATCTAATGCACATCCCAACCATGTGATGTGGCAATAGCCAAGGTGAGTTAGATAGAAGTCATCTTTGCAATAGGTGCAAAGGTCTCTAAGTAGTCAATGCCTGCCACATGTGAGAAACCTTTGGCGACCAATCATGCCTTTTACTTATCGACCGACCCATCTGCTGCAAACTTGGTCTGATATATCCACCTACATCAAACCATCTTTCTTCCCTTAGGAAGCGAAGTCAAATCCCAAGTGTGATTTTTGATTAAGGAAGAATATTATTCTTCTATAACACTATCCCACTCAGGTACCCCTGATGCCTCTCAAAAAGTCTATGGATCTAAAACTGAAGTAAAGAAGGCATGTGGATCTCTCTAAAAATCCCCCCTAATATGTCTGTCATCTGCAGGGTCTCCTGCCCATGTGCTAGCACTCTCAAGTGTCTGTCTGGCCCAAAGTGGCCCAAAAGTGGGTGAGTCAGGTGCTAACTCCTCATCCTCTAACTGACTAGAGGTGGATGACACTGCATCACTGTCCTCACTGTCTGAACTTGAAGAAGAAGAAGATGACTCTGGTTCAAGACCCTGCTGTGGCTGATTTGAATCTGATGAGGAATCATCATGAAAAAGTAGATCCGATGAGGGGGAAGAAGTGTCAAGTGTTGAGTCTCTAGGACTCTCTTGAAATTGGACACTTCTCTCGATGAACAACTCATGTGTGACTGGATCTAGAAGGTGATATCCCTTAATACCATCTGGATATCCTACAAAGATGCAAGACTTAGACTAACGTTCCATAGCTTTGCATTTCTTATTCAAAATGTGGGCCATGGCTGGGGATCTAAAAACTCTAAGGTGCTCAACATCAAGTTTCCTTTTATGCCAAGCTTTAAAGGGTGTTATCCCTTTCAAAGCTTTGTGAGGAACCCTATTCTGAATGTAACAAGCACAATTGATGGCTTCGGCCCAGTACTGTGGTGCTAAGGATTTGGAGTGAATCATATAGCTAGCCATCTCTTTCAAAAACCTTTTCTTATGTTCTGCAACCCCATTCTGTGAAGGACTGTAAGTGATTGTGTGCTGTAAATCAATCCCCTCTGTGGTGCAAAACTACTCAAACCTGATGTTGGCATACTCCCTTCCATTATCAGTTCAAAGAACCTTGATGGATTTCTCACTTTATTTCTCAACAAGAGCCTTGAAGTCTAGAAAATGTTCAAACACTTCAGACTTTTGTTTGAGAAAATATATCCAAGTGTACCTAGAGAAATCATCAATGAAAGTGAGGATGTACTTGGCCCTTGTGAAAGATGGTTTGGGAAAGGGTCCTGATACATCACTGTGGTCTAACTCCAAAGGTTGTGAAGCCCTCCAAGCTTTACCTTTGTCAAATTTTGCTTTGGGATGCTTCCCAAAGGAGCATCCCTCGCAAAGTCCTTTTGAGAACTGGACATGAGGCAAGCCAATAACCATGTCATTTTTACAAAGTTGCTCAAGATAGAGGTAGTTAAGGTGGCCAAACTGCTCATGCCATAATTTGCTAACTCCATCTGAATGAGTCAGCAATGCTGTAGGAGAAGAATCTGATGCAAAATGTGAAAAGGTGTATAACCTGGCTTGGTGATCTTCCCTTCCCACTGCCACTGTAGTATCACTATGCAACTCCCTAATAGATACTGAATCTGGTGAAAACTCAACTCTCATGCCCTGACCAATGTGAATGATTTGGTACACTGATAAGAGATTGGTTGAAAGAGAAGGAACACTTAGAACATTGATGAATGTTCCTCCTTCCATTTCAACTGACCCTCTCCCTACAACGGAAACTGATGTGTCATCACCCAAATTAATTGAAGTCATGCTACAAGGCTCGAAAGATGAAAACTCAACTAGTGAAGAGCCCATGTGGTGAAAAGCACCTGAGTCAATGACCCATGAAGATGAGGAAGCTGTTGTAGCTACAAGGGCCTTGCCCTTTTCTTTCTCCTTACCCTTGCTTTTTGCCTTAGTAGAATCTTGGGTTGATGAATTTTGCTTGATGGACTCAGGAACACCTATGTTGTTCTTCTCTAGAAGATGAGTTAGGTGGTCTATTTATTTCTTCATGCACTTGTGTTCATCATGCCCATTCTTTTTACAATAGGCACACTTAACCTTCTCCTTCTTAGGTTTAGCATTGGAGGATGAAGACTCAGTGTTGTTTTTGGCAGGATTGGTGTTTTCTTTCTTCTCTTGATCCTTGTTCTTTTTCTTCTTCTCCTTTGTTGAAGTCTTGTCCTTACCATTTCCAGCTATCAAAGCTTGGGGTTGAGTAGACTTCATTGTGCCCATTTGAATTAGCTTATCTTGCTCCCTAGTCAAGTCGGCAATGAATGAATTCAATGAAGGCATTTTCCATGTAGTGCCAAGGGCACTTTTAGTGGCATGGAAAGCGGAGACAAAGATGGAATAACTAGGACCTAACTTTGCAAGAATAGAAAGAATGAGTTGATCATCTTTCTTCTCTATCCCTCATTCTTTCAATTGCAATCTAAGGGCCTTAAACTTAGTAAAGAAGTCCTGTAGGGTTTCAAAGTTACCAGGACTTAGACTTATGAGTTCATTTTCGAGCTCATGACCTCTCATCTCATCAAGATTCCCAAACAACTTTTCTAAGGTGTCCCATATGTCATTAGGAGCTTGGGAGGATTCTAAGTGGAAGAGTAGTTCTGGAGACACAAACAAACTCAGTAACCCAAAGGCTTCATCACTACGGTTGTACCACTTAACCTTTTTAGCATCTGTGTTAGGTTTTACTTCTGTACCCATTATGATCCTATACAACCCTTTGCTTCTAAGAATGATTGAATTTTAACTTTCCATTCATGATAGTTGAAGGGTGTTAGGGGTTTGAGTTGAAAAGAATCCATTTTTAGCTAAAATTAAGTGAAGTTGTGTTGATTGCAAGTTGTGAATGTATGTAGAAAGGAGAATGAAAGTGAAATTTGCAAGTTGTGAAAAAGCAATCACACCCCCCCCCCCTGAAATATTGAGCCCCCCCTAAATATGCAAGTGCACGCTCAAAATATGTCGGTCTTAGCCAAAAATGCTTCTTAGAGCAATTAGTGCAAGACAAAAGCAAACGAACGTCGGACTCAGCCAAAAATGCGTCCCGAGAGACCCAAATTTTTGGCACTTTATAAAATAGTGCATTTTTGAAAAAATAACAAGTCTATGCTGTGAAGAATTGAATTACAAGCACTTTTTCAAAAAATGGCACCCAAAACTGAGCTACCGTTTGCAAGATTTTAAAGTTACAATTTTCCCGTAAACTAGTGTTTTTGCAAAAAAACACTAAAACATTAAAAAATACTTGTTATGGGGAGAGAAAGTGGCCTTCCAACCACTCGTTGGATTCAGCACAGAATGAAGAATCCAAATGAGGTTTGTGTGAGGAGGAATTGGCCTCCTACCAACCCGGGCCTCACCCTTCGTCTTCGTGGGTCAAAGATACAAGTTCTAATTGAAAATCCCCAAAATACAAAACTGTCTAAAATCCTTAATAATCAGTCAAATTGACTGATTTTTATTTTATCAAGTCAATTTTACACTAAAAAAAAATCAAAGACAGTTTAGATAGAAAGGCCAAACAACTAAGGGTCCACATGGAACGCCAAACAAGAAGAGGGTGCCTTTTTTATGAAGAAAAAACAGCAGTCCAAATTTGCAGCGTAAAAGACAAAAAAAACAAAGCAGACCTACTGGTTGTACGGCCTGATGGTGCCTAGCAGAAGTGACAGAACTGAAAATTAGAAGTTAGGCACAAAAGTTGATTTGTTTTGCAAAAAAACTGCAGATTTGGACGCCGTACCGCTGCTAGGCATGGCTGGAAATGACTGTGACACCTCCCTCTACTGCTGATTGCTGGAAAGTGGTAGAGAGGACTGAAGCAAACAAAAAAGTCAACTGTACGGATTGGGTAGCAGCTGATGTGGGTGGCACCTGGTCTGGGCAGTCCTCACCTCTTTCTTCAAGCATATTTTAGTCACACAAACAGAAGGTAGCATCCAAGAACAACAAACAGAATGTAGAGTTTTTTTTTTTTGCAAAAAGGACAAAAAAAATTCTTCTACCTTATTGAAGCCACAACAGATCAATAAAGATGCCCAAAGGCCAAGGATTTTCAAGAATGATATTGATAGATTTTTTTTTAATTTTAGACTAAATCTAGAATAAAAAAAAAAAGAGAACTCCACTCCTCTTGATTCCAAAATAAGCTAAAAGCATAATCACACACAAGATTACCGGGAAAGATCTGATACCATATCAGAGTTGTTGCCAGAATCCGGATAACGCGAGTGCAATGAAGACATGATCACACAAGATGAACAAGTGCACACCACAAAGATGCTAAAGCAATTTGAAAATAACAAGAAGATAAATTACACCAGACAAAATGGAGAAACCAAATCTGAAATAACATGGAATGACCAAAATGAGGACTACAAATAAGAGAGTACGAAAGTAACTCCTCCACAAAATGTGGACAAGGCACACCAAAAATAGTCAGTAACTCCTCCATTAAAGGTGGTGACAAGGTGCTAAGAATAGAGAAGTAACTCCCATCAAGGGAGTTACTTATGACATTCTTATGACACCTATGACACATCTATGACACACACCTCCACATAAGCTAGCCTATCCCAAAAATGTAGGAAAACTCCAGGTATGCACAAGAAATACAATTTCCCTAATTAATAAATAGGGAAAAATAAAAACCTACACTAATAACATTTAATTCCTTTTTAAAACCTTATTAAGTTCTTGAATCTCCATTAATGGTAGAAAAACTATTTCATGCTTAGTTTGCAACCAATAGGTTTTCCTTACCTCTACTAGTTCTTGTGCTTAGATATGCTTTCAATGTCCTAAGAGAGGATATTGGGGACATGATGCATGCCTAAATATGGTATATGATCTTACATACTAATCTAAAATTTCAAAAAAAATTTCAACCAAAGCTTCGAATGGCCCAAAACTACATCTTCTTGCACTAAAAATCCTTTCCTCCACTCCAAATGACTTGAAATGGCCTTAAACATGTAAAAATAAGGAAAACACACCATAAGGAGGTGGAAGCAAGTTAAAACGAATTTGAATTCTTCAAAAAGTCACTTTTTCACTTAAGATTTTATATTTAGAAGCCCCTCAAGTCATCTAATGTACATTTAGGGGTCTTTTGGGCAAATTGGATTCGTTATAAATCATTCTTGACACATTAGAATATATGACACTTTGTAGAAACCTCCTTCCTGCCCTTAAATGTTCAAACACCCTTGAAACTAGTTAGATCCTTCATTTACAATTTAAGAGCCATTTCTAGGCCTTTTCCTTAAAATCTTCAAATTCACCCTTAAACTTGTTTAAAGTATGTAAAATGACTGTAAGGAACATGAGTTAGAGTCATGAGGTTTGTTTTATCTTTATACCATTGGATCATCCACTACATTAGGACTCTTCACAACTCCTTACACCGCATCAAGACTTTCTAGAATATTATATTGCATCATCACGTTAGGACTAAAAAGAGACTAGTCATAGAGCTAAAATATCACTAAATGGTTTAGGAGAGTGCCCTGATCCACCGACATAAAATTTTTGTATGTAGGAAAATTTTGGCCAACATTTATGTTGACCTCCTAGGATTACATGCCTCCCTATGAAAAATATCAGTTGACTTAGTCTATCCATTGGGATTATGGGGTCATAGAAAGTCTTTCTCAAATTTGTTTTAATCTGCTTAAAAGGATGAAAATTTTGATTGGAACTCTCAAAATAGAAAGGGCAACCCAAAACAAAAACATAATGTGAGTTAAGTAAAAAACACAACAAAAGGGAAATGTGCACAAAAAACTTGCAGGAAAATAAAAAAATCTTCTCTATTATGTACAAGGATGCAACTCATATACACTTTCCTCCTAGATCAAATGGGAATCTTTTAGCATCATTCACTTGTAATGGACAATGATGAAAATTACCTTGCTTGTGAGGCACCAAACCTAGTGAACTAGGCTACTTGATTGTCAATCCTTTTGTCATGTTCTTCAATGGATGAAATGGGATAAACATGTCTCTAATGTAGAAAAAATACCTTATTCATTCAATACTTGCTTAATGGTGGTATTTATCCTTGGGAAAGCTCTCTAAGCTCACTTCATGATGGTTTATAGGATCACTAGAAAATTTTTCAATTGATGACTCTTTTGAACATGAAAGTTGACAATATAGGCTTAGGCAAAAGAGCTCCAGTTCATACCAAAGCTTCTCAACATGTGGATAGTCACCTTATTCAGTGGATGCCCATACACTCCAAAACTCATGCAAGAAGCTCCATATCCCCTCCATGGCTTGAATGGGTAATTCTTGTCCAAGTCCAAGCTCCTTATTAATTTTTATGATTGATCTCCCTTGATCTAAAATTATTTCTCTAATTCTTGACAAGGATAGGACTTGATAAGGTTGGCTAGGGGGCATATTTGAATGCAATGGATGTTGATCTTGAGGCTCCTAGAGGGGAGAGGGCACATATGATTAATGTAAATGATCCTGATGATGTTCATAAGATGTCAACACACTCTCCAAGCTTTGGACCATTATTTTCAACATCACTTTGTCCTCCCTCTCATAAACTACCCATTGTTCACCCTCAAAAAATAACAAAATGTTCTTAACCAACTAAAGATAACTCCTTTCCTCTTGTATAAAATGGATAGAGATGAAATAAAAAATCTATAAACCCCTACCAATATCCTTTATCAACTTTATATAATATTATAATGATTTATTGAATCTTGACAAGGATGTAATAGGATAAGCATAGTCTTGACAAGGGTAATCAAAGGATTGATTTGAATGTAAAGGAGGCTAATCTTGGTCATACTAGATAAGAGATGAAGCATAGAAGAGTATCAAACTCACACTATACCTTCATCAATGATAAAAAATCACAAGTTCAAACCTACAACAATGGTGGAGTACCTAAAAAAGGGCAAAAAATAAGGACAATCACCAAGGAAGAACACCTTTTCATAAATCAATCATACACAAACTGACTAGATCACTAGATGTAAGCAAGAGATAGGAAAAATAAGTTATCTTATTATTTTAAAGTGTTATTTTTACAAATTTTTATAGGGTTTTGCCTTGTCAAAATGAGAGTATATGTTACAAATGGGGAAGAAAATGGATATATAGGAGAAAAAGGAAGAGAGGAGAAGAAATATCTCAAAATTCAATAAATGTCACTCAACCACTTTCCATGGAGTCTTAATAACATTCAGATTACTTAAGCACTGATCCTCTCTTATTTAATTAACCTTAAAAGATCAAAATGGTCTTCAAGATCTCTCATTGGCCTAAAAAGGCACCAGAACACAAAATTATTTGAGGAAGATGATGTCACACACCACTAATTTTGAGAAAAGTCTTAAAATAGATAAAAAGCCTTATTTAATGCTCCACTTTTCTCCTCAACACCCAAACTCCTCCACTTGACTTCTATGCCCCATTCCACTTAGCTTCTAGAAGTTACTTGGCAACATGGTTAGTGATCTTGGTATTTGATACTTGCATTGACCTTGAAGGTTAACTTTGAGCGTTTATTTTTTCATGTTTTCTTCTATTTTCAACTTATATTAGCTCCTCCAACCTAAAAAATACACAATGAAACCTAAAAATCTCTTGGACTCCATTGATGGAAGTCTTCAAGATCAAGACACCTTTAAATAACTATTATAAATCCTACTCCCAAGGCTGTTTATCATAATGAGAGCCACTTTTGGACCTATAAAAGGCTTTAAAACATCCATACCTAAAACAATGGTGGAAATCTCCATTAAACCTACAACCATGTACAAATTATTAGAAAATTTGGATTTTTTAACCTTTCAACTTATCAAGGCACCATAGAGACCCATAAAAAGGGATCATAATGCCATAAAAAAGTTATTAAGCTACCATTAGGTCTCTTCCATTCATTTATAACATTTATTTCTTTGGAAACCTACAAAAATATGCATTTTAGGCCATTTTGGGCCTCCTAGGCACCCACACATGCTAAATTTATTATAAAAAATAGGTCAAACATGATATTTAGAGAGTCACATACATTATTTAGGTGGTTTCCAAATGATTACAGGTTATTTCATGGGATTTTGAGCTCAAAAACTCAAAACTTGTCAAAACAAGGTCTTTGGTAACTCAAACAAGCCTACCTTCTTAATGATTGTTCATAAAATATAGACCTCCATTCCAAAAATTATTTCCATGAATATTTATAAAATATACACCTTAAAAATAATAAGCTTGGGTTCCCATGCGAAAAGTGTAGAAAGATACATACGTAAAATGTTTGCTCGTGGGGTTCTACGTGCAATTTGGACCTACTTATATTCTTAACAATAATTAATAAACCTTAAAAACTCAAAAAAATTCAATACTTAATTTATTTAAACTAAATATGGTCTGATTAAACATAATAAAATCATTTGGCCTGATTCTTTATGGGGTAGAAGATATTAGCATTTGAATAGGAGGGTTGAAATGGGTGTCAAGACTATAGTAGTTTGAATTTATCCTTAAGGACCAATTGAAATTTTATTTATCTTTCCATGATTTTAATCATCCTCATGGAATTTAAACATCTCATCATACCTTCTCATGATGTCATATTTTATTGATAGGGTCTGTAAGGTCCTCTTGATATTATATGCATTCTGGGCCTAAAACTAGTTCCTAGGCCTAATTGGCCAAATATGGGTGTTGGAGGTTTGAAGGAATTTTAGGATCATATTAGGATAAAAACCATCATTATTACATTTTTATTACCTAATAAAACCTATATTCTCCTCTTCAAATGATCAAACTTCAACTTTTCTCTTCAAGGTCTCTTAAGAGTGCCTATGTGTGTACGGAAACAATAAAGGTATTTAAGGTTTATCCTCAAATAATAGTGTGTATGGAGTTTTAAATGCCTTAAACATGTTCTCATAGTGATAAAAATTATTTTATCTTAGCCTCAAAGTCACCCTATGATCTATATGCATTGATTTCATTACCCTAGGGTTTCTTATAATCATAGTCTATACAGCCCTTGGTCTTGAATTTGGTGACTTTCCTCTACTAACCTAAGCTATTTTTCATGATATGTTTCAATTTCATTCACATGTTATAATTATCTTCTAATATCTATCTTATGCCTTGAAACACTACCCTTATCATATGGATGAAATCATTACTAGTATAGTATATAGGCTTGCTTGCATATGCTATCCCTAAAGGGCATGCTTTGCATTGAATTTTGAAGGTGATCACTATAAAAATCTGTTTTAGGACTGAGTATTATATTATTAAACTTATCAAATAATCCAATGAGGTTCAAACCCTGTACCAAACCTATAGACATCTAAGAACGTTTCCTAGTTCATTCTCTAAATCTTTTGGATGATGTTCTTACCTTTAATTGGTGTTCAAAAAACTCAATTATCTTACCAATAACCTTGAATCCACATTTTAATCCATACCAATACCACTTTATAATCCCATAAAAGGATGATTTTAGGTGGATATTTAGTTAGTCTTAACTATGCTACCTTACAATTGAACTTCATTCAAATTGATATATCTACACCATTGAAGATACTCTTCAAACCTAAGAAGAAAACCCCATGGATAATAGAGACATGACACTCTTCGTCACATATTTGGTCCTATTGGAGTATTGACATACTTTAAATCCTTCACACCCTATTGTAGGTGGTGATTATTGTTTGGAAACCCCTATAGGTGTACATGTATTCAAGATAAATGAATTACACTCATTGGATTTATATAAGGTCATTAATTGTATCCATCTCCACCTTTTAGACCATTGGACAATCCTCATTGTCATCCATATACTATAAGTCACTTGCAATTTCCTTAGGAATAATTTTGGGACTAAGAAGCACCATATAACACTGAGTGTTTCCAGTTAACACTAAACTAGGTTGAAACACTAAATGATCATCATTCTCCCTCAGTAAAATGACTCATATCTTACATTGGCATGTTATTATCTAGGAATACATTACATTGGGAGTGATTAGACTAACCTAGACCTCAAATATATCCACCATGGCATGATATTGTGTAAAAATAAAATATAATTTTGGAGAAACTAAGGTAAAGTTTCTAATTTATCATTTGATTCAAGTTCACATTGCATATATGTTGTTGAAGGTTATTGATCCATTCACCATTACCATCAAGACATAATATACATTCATATACCATAATGGGAACCTTCCATGGGTTGAAACACCTCCAAAGTCTCTTGATACTCTACCTTAGACCTCTGCAACTAGGCTTAGTTGTAGCCTTCTTTATCCATACTCAGTTTGTATATCACATTGAGACATGTATGTGTAGTCTTTTAAGCATGGTTTAAAACATGAAATTCAAGTGGGTATATGGTTAAACTATGTGTTCCATGGACTATGAGTTATTTTATAATGTGAATATCTTATAGACAAAACTCCATGCTCTTGCACTTAACTGCTTCAAATCATGAACATGCCAATCATCCCCTCAAGACTTCAACCTATATTCATACAGATGATTGAGACCATTTGAATGAGGTAATATTATAAATGACATTATTATTATTATATTTAATATCTTGTATTTGATTTAAAGTCCCCCTTTAGGCATACAAGTCCCATAATTTAATGGAACATAACCTGTAGGCTAGCAATGGAGTCTCTTAATAGTAAAGGAGGTTATTTTCAACTTTGAGGCTCAAGAACCCATTAATAATTTAATTATGGGTTTAAAGGTTTAAAAATTGAATATATAACATTATAATATGGAAATATTTTCTTAACAACTCATACTATTCTCCCAAATTGACCTAAAAGACCATTCATAAGGATAGTGTAGGAAATAAGTTTTATGATATAAGTACCTTACTAGAAGGAGTTACATGGTGAAACCAATTTTAATAGATCCTATTTGACCCTAAAATAACTCCAATATACAATTATTCCTCATTTAATTTTGAAGTAAATAAATAGAAGAAAACTTGGTCCATGTCTGGATGAATAGGCCATCTAGATGCGCCTGCACTATTAGTGAGTGTTCATAAAGATGGGGAGATGAACAAGGAAAAAAATACCACAAAGTGGAAGGAAAATATGGTACCTATAACTTAAAAATATATTCTAACCCAACTCTCCTTCTCCTGACCATACCGAGTGAAAACCTGAGGCCTTCCTAGAGTTATCCAAAACTACACCAAAAAGGTTTTTCCTTAGCATGAAGGACCAAAAGCCTATCTATGTAATCCAAAACTTAGGAAAGGTTTTTTAATGTTTAAATTAACTTTATTCCTTTTATAAACCTTCTAAATTGTTTAAATCTCCATTAATGGTAGAAATCTTATTTCCTACCTATATTGTAGTTGATAATTTTTCCTTACATCTACTAATACATATCCTTGGATCTAATTTCAGATGCTTAAGAGATGAAATTAGGGACACCATGGATGACTTCATATGATATCTAAGATTTTTTACTAATAAAAACCTTAAATAACATGTTCAACCAAAGCTCCAAAAGGCCCAAAACTGCATCTTCTTACACCAAAACTCCTCTACTCCACTCTAAATGACTTAAAATGGCCTTGAACATGTATAAATAAGGAGAAAAATGACATAAGGAGAAGTAAATAAGTCAAAAACGAATTGACTTCCTCAAAAAGTCACTTTTTCACTTAAGAATTTCTATTTAGAATCCCCTCAAGTCATCTAATGAACTTTTGGGGGTCTTTTGGGCAAATTGTCTTTGTTAGACATAATTTTTGACCCATTAGAATATATGAAACTTTGTACAAACCTCCTTCCTACCCATGAATTCTAAAACACACTAGAAACTATCTAGATCCTTTATTTATAGTTCAAGACCCATTTCTAAGACTTTTCCTAAAATCTCCAAATTCTCCCTAAAACTTGCTTAAAGTGTTTCAAAAGAGTTTAAGGAAGATCAGTTAGGGTCATGAAGTTTGTTTTCTCTTTCCACCATTGGATCATCCACTACACTAGGACTCTACATAGTTCCTCACACCACACTAAGACCTTCTATAATACTGCACTACATCAGCAAGTCAGGACTAGAAAGAGACTAGTCATGGAGGCAAAAGGCCATTGAATGGTATAGGAGAGTGACCTTATCCACCTACACAAAAGTTTCATATGTAGGCCAATTTTGGCCAACAAGAAGACTGTCTATGTTATACACCACATGCCAAAATTTGGTAACATAGATTGGTCTAAAATAATTTGGCCCTCAATGCCCAAACCCTCCTCTAAGCCTGAACTTGAACCTGAGGAGCATGTGTAAATATATGATCAACTATTAGATATGTTAAAGATCACTCTTCCACACTAGGCCAAGGAGTTAATATCTTTATCTTCTAAAATTCCCAATATAAATAACATCAATATTCCCATTGTAAGATCACTTTTTGATAAAGCCACAACCTTGATGAAGAGGGTCATGTAAAGAAAGATTGAGTATAGCAATGGAAGGGGGTTAATTATGGAGGAAAGAGAAGAAATTTATTCTCTTTCAAAAAGGTAGTACATGAAGAAGGGTCAATCCCCATATATCAAGGACCTCAAGTCCTATATGGAGACCCATACTAAAGCAATATTGGCCATCTATGAGGGAACGAAGCTAGCCAAAAAATAACAAGAAGAGTTGGAAAATATTAGGGATAAATAGTAGGTGATATGAGTTCCCTCTAGTATAGAACATGATGTACAAAAAGAAACACTAAGGATATATGAAATTTTAGATAAAATTCATTCTTTGAGAATCCAATTAGCTCTGTATGTAAATTAAATAACAAAACTATTTAAGCTTCTTAGAGAAGATGAAAATAAATTGAGTTTCTTGGTATTATACACCCATAATAAGGAATTCATATAGTTAGATATGATGATCAAATTAGAGTTAGCTAATGCATTGAATTTATTAGTCATCAAAACCCAAGATGCCTAGGATTGGGTGTCTACTTTGGAGGCCTTTATGAATAAGATTATAGAATAGGAAAATAAAGCAACAAAATTTTTAGATGAACTTGAATTGACAAAATCTTGAGATAACATGCGGAAGCTAGTAGCTCAGACCAATTTTGATCAGATGATTCAACAAGTCTCAGATGGTTTCAAATAGAGTTTACAAGGACTAAACCTAGAGGACATTGAAGCAAAGTTGACCATAACAAAGAAGAAGGAAATAGAGGTATAATTATTTTAGGTTGGCTTTTGAGATACCAATATAGAGCATGAAATACTAATGGAATGAACATGTAGGGTAACTAGGCCTCATCTCTTTGATATGAACATAATTTGAATGTAGCATGCTAAAGCCTACAAACATTATCAAGAGTTAGATGCAAAGAAGAAAGCTACATCAGTGCCACCTACCAATTTTTCTCCTTGACCCTACCTACAACTCCAATCCAAGAAATGAGTGTGTCCCCACACACAACAATAATCATCACATCCATAAAATCAAGCACAACTATAATTCTAACAACTTTTAAAAAAAGTGTTAAGCAGAAACTGATTTAGCCTAAGTCAAAAGATTTTCTTGAATAATTTTGCATGTAAAAATTTCAAATAAATAGTCTGATTTTATTACATCTATGTTTTAATTAAACATTTTTTTATATCATGCATACATGACATGTCTGAGGTACCTATAAGTTATAACATGCAACTAATTCTTATGATCTATTCATTCAAGATGCAATTAAAGTTTTCTATACTTGGATGATGAAGTGACCCCTTCCCCAATTTCTTTATATACATGTAGAACCTCTTTTCAAAGGGTTGAATTTTAATATAAATATACAAGAAATATAAAGATATTGATTGTCATGCAACTGTGTTTGTTCTTTCTTATTCCTTATTTTTGTTAATGAAGTTTAAGTTTCTTTGTCTATATTAATCCAATAATTATGAAGTGTGTTAATGCTACAGATGAATTTAATTAATGAATATTGATCTTAGATTTGTAATAAAAATTGAATATTGGTGGATTTAATAGGTTTAAGTGGTTGGTATAAGTTGAATTGATAATTTAAAGTGTGTCGAGGTATACCTTTTGGTATAGTCATCTAGGCATGAATCTTAACTACCCTAAACAAATTTTTGGTGTGAAATATAATCTCTCAGATAAGGGTGTGCAAAATCAACCCTAAAGAAAGAAACCTTTAGCTGAGATCATTGAGAATCCTATATTTTTTATCCCAGACTGCCAACCATGATTGTTCATGAGTGTGTAATAGCTACAAATGATAAACACTAGTCTTGGAGATACTTGTCCCACAAAGGAATAGTCTTAGAGGTCACCTTTTAGGAACACATGACCTTATTTTCTACCTTACCCTTCTTTCCCATTTTGATTTTTTTTGAGTTTTACCCACGTTAGAATAATTCTCCACCCATCTAACTCACCTAGTGATTACTTTCTACTAGATTCCATGCATCCATCCATAAAACTTGGCTAAATAACCTATTATCACCAAAACTCACACCCTAGAAGAGGTTTTTCAAGCCTCTTCTATATTTTGGAAACATGGGAATACTTATAGGTATGTGGCTGTACCTATGATGGAAGTGAGCCTCTAGATTTAAGGGCTATCTCCTTGGATGTATCTTGAAATGCTCACACTTACTTAACTAGTTGCTTATGGGTAAAAGAGTTAGAATTTACATGAAATGATCTTAATCTTAGGGGGTGATACATAGATTTGTCTTCCATATGACCATCTTAATTTCCTATACTAGTAAACAAGGCACACAAACTAACTTCCAAGTCTTATGGATTCTAACATGAGTATTTCAATATGGAGGTGAGATGCATGAGAGTTATCCAAAGTAAGTGAACTATAGGCTAGTTTCAAACACTAAGGATCATTTTACACTTAAAATATAGGATAATACACTTGAAAACACTTCAAATGACCTATTAAAATAGGAACTCTTACACAAACATGAAAGGATAAGGGAAGAAAGGATAGAGAATTATCACTTTGCATCACTATAAATCACTTGCACACTTAAACAATTATTCTAGAACACAAAATCAGATTTGCATTAATGTTCAAAGGTAGAAAATGACATCATCCTAGTAGGGATTCACCATACATGGAGCGGAATCTCCTTACAAAGGCCAAAATGGAAGCTAATTATAGAATTTGAGAGAGAAGTGGGAAAAGAGAAGTCTAAAGGGGAATCAAATGAGTTTAACTTCATTTTAACCATAGTTACAACTACTTATACAATTATGTTCATTCAAGCTTCTTGATTGATCCAAGTCACTTCAGTCTATTACATAGTTACATTATTCCTTCATTGACATTCCCTAATGGTTATAATGATAGGATCAAGTTGTTTCGAGCTAAGCTCTAGCATCGATGTAGCTACAACAATTAGATCCATTTATTATCATTTTATCTTGTTGTTTAAATTCTCCTAACTGGTTTGTCATGGCATGAAAAAGTGGAGAAAAGGGTCCCTTTCATGCATCTAGTTCTATAAATGAATCCATTTGAGTCTATGTTTATGCTTTCATGGAACCCTTTGAAAATTTGGCTCTTGTTTAAACTAGATCATGCTTAAATTCATCCCCTTATTTATAGGTCCATAAAATATGAGAAACAAAATCTCCTTTTTGATCTTATTAGGTCCAAATACACCCATTTTATGTCTCTAAGGAATGATAATTCACCATATGCATGGATCCTCTTTAAAATTGTGCACATAGTCTCAAAAATAACCCTACATGATACAAAATGTTGAACCAGAGGTCTATATTTAGCTTTAATGTCATCCCTTTATGTTATTGATCACCTTGTTTACATGAATATGCCCACTCCATGGCATTCAAATAAGCTTTAATGATAGTATGATGACCTTGTAAGACCTTGTTTGCCTTGGTCAAAAAATGATCCTTTGGTTTGAATTTATCTATAAAAAACTAACTTAAACCAATCAAAATGCTCCTAAATATCTTTACTCTCATTGGCCTCACATATCCTTGCTATCAAATCTTGAATCTTTATCCTTTCTCACTCTATTGATATTGATTAGTATGGCTGAGTGAGAGCCATCAATTTTCTATCAATTTTAATGTACTCATGCCAATTATCATTTACACATTGATTTCAAGATCATGTTGCCAGTTTGTTTACTTCTATGTTTATTCCATGTGGTGGCCTCTAATATCTTTGACCTTTTGAATCATATAATATTTTTGGATCAAGATGTATGAGTGAATTCTAGTTGTAGATCTCATTGGTCCCACTTCCCTATCATTCAAACTTACACCATTAGATCATCAATATGATTGAACACTAATCATTGATCTTTTTGCATTTAAAAACAAATGGCTATTTACCATGGTCTAAATTTGACATTTGTGTGACTATCATTTGACATCCAAAAGACCATCATTAACATCTATGTGATCATAAAATCGAAGACCTTAATGTTTTTTTTTTGTATCTTAAATTTTATATATGTGTGAATGTCTCCCATTATTTAACCAAATTTGAAATCTTGGATCTAGAATTAAAAAGGTCATGGAGGCACCAAATTTATAGGAAATGTTTTTGATAATAAAAGTATTATGCCCACTTCATCTGCTGGTTCTTGGATCTTTATAAGTGTGTTTACAAAATGTTCAAGTATGTTGACCTATGATTTTTGCATGATGTCCACATACCCATCACTGATCATCTAAACTTAAATGTCTATTTGCCAAGGCTTGAATTTGACACTTACACGAACATATTAATCTATGTGAGAAACTTTGAAACCCCATAACTTGAGCTATAAAGATTGCATGGACATGAAAATTATAGAGAATGTTCCTAACATAAAGAACTCTATGGCACTGCATCTTATCAGTTTATGAGGCTTTTTTAGGTGTATTTATTAAATGCACAAACAAGCTAACTAGTGTGTTTACATGTGATGGGCAGGATGGCTTAGCCCCTTAGACTTGATAAGCTAAACTTTGAAGGTTTAGATCTTGACATAGAAGACTCATCGAGATATGAAGCTTGTAGAGAATGATCTTGGCACTAAAGACATTAATTATGTATGGTCTGATGGTCATGTGAGGCTTCCTGATCTCATTTATAAAATACATAAACATTTTGTCTAGTCTGGTTCTTTATGATGTCTTGATAATGGTCTAGTCCTTAAACTTTCCCAAGTCATTTTGATTCAATCTTTCAAGATCTTGATGAGTTTATAATATTTTATCAATCTAGACCATGTCCCTATGAGCTTATGAATACTATGAGATCTTACTTGAATCAATTTTAAAGGCTTGGACAAATAATTTCTTCAAAACAATTTGATTCTATTGAAGCTTTTAATTGGGCATATTGCTATAGACATTTTTCCTGATGGAAATATATTCTAGATTTTGACAAGGACCTCTTGTTTTAGACATTTTCTCAAAAAGAAATATGTCTTCAAAAAGGTTGTCTCAAACATTTTATTCAAAAGAAATATGTCCTCGAGGAAATTTTCTCGAACAATTTTCTTGAAAGATTATAGTCCTTAGTCTTTTGCCTCCAGGATAATTTTCTTGAAAGAATTCCAACACTTAGCTAAATAAACTGAAACAATTTCTTTGAGAGAATTATGCCTTGTACTTTTGTTGCAGATAATTTGTCTGAAAGAACTCTAACACTTAGATAAAAGTTGAAATATTTCCTAAACATAAACTAGGATTTTTAGACTTGTTCTTACAATTGCTAAAACACCATGAAAACCTACCGCTTGCATATATGACTCTAAAATGACCCCTAATACATCAAATGACATAAAGACTAAGCTATACTATGACCGAAGATAGAATGGCATATAAAATGACATCAAATGAGGTAAAACATACCCTATGACATTATAAAAAGCCGTTATACAATATTTAACTATAGGGGGTTGACCCATTTTGGCCTATGATAAAAATGGTCGACACAACCCACAAGCTCAACTTGTTATTCCATCACTTGGTTATTTTAATTGCATACCTATAACTCATGCCACATAGTGGAACCTTGTTCTATAAATATCCCAAAAAGTTAGAGGCTATCTCGTTTGAACTTTTTATGGTGTGCATAAAACCCAAATCAATAGATATATGTTACAAATGCTTATTTTTTATTATGGAAGACCTTGATTGTGCCAATGATTTTTGAAAGCATTAAAGCAATATTTATTTTTATGTAATATGTACTATGATTGAGAAATACATTTTATGTAAGCTTCATGTTATATCTAATGTTTGTAGTGGTTGTGTTGTACTTTTCTATTATTTATAAAGTTAATACTATGATAGGGTAAACTTTTTGTACTCTTATGTGTGTAAATTCTAGATTATATAAATATAGATCTAGTTTTTATAGTTGACTACTTGATTAGTTATTATTAACTCCAACACTGATATATGTATCTATATATTTTGACACTTATAATCTAATCAAATTTGGTTGAACCATATTGTTGAATAAGTACACTTTATTTTTATTACATTGATGTATCGTGCCATAATTAATTAGGAACTGATATGAAAATCCTTTTGAACTCATTAAATAATGATTGAAAAATTTCCTTGGTTAATTTTGGATTATAGAAATGTTATGGTTTCCTAGTTGTAATTAATCCATATGAACAATGATTATTTATTTGCATTAGGAGTGTGTATGTTATAAGGAAATTTTTTTTGTGTTTCATTATTATTACTACACCAAATGAAAAATAAACTTTATTAAAATGACTTGAGTGAGTAATATTCTTGTTGTGTTGAACTAATGCAATCTAGTTTTCTCTATGTATTTAATAGCTATATTGGTGATAATTTTTAGTATTTTATATTAAGGTCAAACCCTAGAGAAGACTATAGTATGTCTTGGAGTATTCATCAATTATAACTATACTATAAAATTTCATGGTAATTAGTAGTTGGGACTATTTATTTTTGTAGTTGAATTATACAGGTAAATTGACTATTTAGATTATAAGGGACTTAATAAAATGATAAATTGGACAATTATAATTCTTTTGATTGTAACTTTTTGACAATGTTAGTCATAAAACATTAAATTTTATGTATTCATAAAAACTATGCATGTTTTATTGTACCCTAAAAACTCTATAAAATCTTTTTTATTTTGTAAATTTATGGTATGTAACATGTTGGAAGATGGTGTAACACATCATTCATATTTTATTTATCTATTAAAATCTCAACATTATTACATGATTTGAATTTTCACTTGGAAATTAGGTTTGACAAAATATTTAAACTTCTTAAGTATAGTAATGTTTTGCACACTCGAGTAACCGATCCATCTTATTATAACAATAAATTGTGTGTCATTACTTGATTCTATTATTCATTTCTCAACAATATTAAATATTACTTTATTATGGTTTAATTTTCATATTTTATTTTGTAGTTGCATACACATTGTAGATAATATTTAAAGTATTTTGTATGGTGTCTAAATGGGCATAAATATTTGTGAAAGACTATGTTTAAGTTATCCAAGTTATACATGCTAAGTTTTTCCACTAAAGCATTTTAAAATAAATTTAGGGTTCATTTTATGGTACCTATTATGAATTCTTTGTGCAGATCACTTGAAAATATGAGTATTAAGAGAATTGTCACTATTGTATTATCTTTTATTCTTATTTCATTTTTTTGATACCTAAAGTAGTTATCATGGCATGATAAGTTATTATTATTTTTATGTCAATGTGAGAGGATATTTAGAATAAAACTATACCTTTAGAATTTTTTAATCTAGTTGAATTATTATAGCTACCCAGAGTATTACTCTTTTTTTGCCAATAATACTAAGGAATGTAGAATTTGGTAATAACATGATAGTATAAATAATGGTTTTTATATTAAATAATTGTATTACTTTTCCTATGATGGAAATAATGGATACCCTATTAGGAAAATTCTGAATCTAATGGATTGATATGAACTTAGAGTAATGAGTTGGATCTAATATTGTTAAGTTGGTATTTTTTGCATGGAAACTAATAAATGCAATTATAATTGAAATTAACTAGATTGTTATTTAGAAATAAGGTGAATTATTATGTCATAAAAGAGATCCCCATAGGAACAAGTGAGTAAAACCTCTCAACATGTTTATATTTTTACAACCATCTTGAGTGGAAATATGTTCTTATTCATTGATATTTTGATAATAGTATAATAAATAATTATTTAATAAATACATATTATCTTCTATCTAGGACTAGCACAAGAAAATGTCTATGATAATATTAGAACAAACCTTGGCTTAGGCTAAAAGATATAAAGGGATTTCAGTCGATGAATAATTGAATTTTTATAAGTCATTCAGAAATTATTGTTAAATCTAAATACAAAATATAAATATTAATGGTTAAAGGATAAGTATTGTATTGATATCTATATAAATTCATTGAATGATTTAAATAAACTTATATTGATACTAAAATAATTTATTTGACTTACATTATGAACTAATGTTGAATTAAAGTAATAGATGGGTAAAAAACCTAACATATGTAATCACCTAAAAGTTGTATTTGGATGCTAAGAGTGTTTATTCATATAGCATATTCTTAGCTTAGCCCTAGGCCTATCATATATCTTTTATCACACTTTTTTATCCATTGTGATGACCATAGACATCTTCTATTAGCCCAAACACAATCCTAGAACAACATTCTTAGATCCCAAGCTAGTGTGCCTAGTAGTCTACCAGCTAGACACTAGCACCACATTAAGGACACTAGAGCTACATGGAACTAGTGTCCCCAACTTGGTTCTAGTGTCACTTTCACTAACTCTATTAAAAGGATACATTTTTAAATGTGATCTCTTCTTAAGGTCAACCTAAGTATATTTTATTATCCACACAAGCTATGGATCTCTATAAAGATAATAATATTTGACCTATTTAGTTTAGATGAAATTTTTTATAAAAATAATAAACAAGTTGAGAAAAAATAACGTATTTGATACCTATTCTATCCTACTTATGCAAAATACCATCTATAGTTGACCTAAGCCAAAATTTCATAGATTTAAAATCTCAAGCACTCTCAAGTCATTCAAGACCCCTCTCATTCTAGAATTCACTTGCACTTGAACCAAACACTAGGTAGGAAAAATAAGTTGGGATTGATTCCTTCTTAGAGTATTAGTATGTAGGTAAATATCTTCACAGTGGGGTGTTGAGGATGTCCATCCTATTATATTAACATATGCACACTTTTAGCTCATTCCATACTTGTAAGGAGGATTCAGGTTTGTAAACTAAATCATATCTTAGAGGCACAATACAAAGTTCCATATTTTATGACCATAGGAATAGAACCTAGAAACATAGGCACAAGTGCTCCCAAAAAATAGGAATAGACCTACAAAGAGGACACTAGCACCATTTTGAAGACACTAAAGTAGTATGACACTACTATCTAATTGGGGTACTACTATACAGTGAGCCATTAGACCTAGGGATATTATTGATGACACTCAAACCTATCCAAAATCCAATTTTAAGAACCTAGATCTTCCATGATAGTCACTTACCAGATAAGTCTCTATTTATGCATATTTATTACTATTTTTAAAAGTCAAAAGAAGTTTAAAGCTATAACAAATTAGTGGTTAATTATTACATATTATTTAACCAATTTATAAAACTTATCCCTTTAATATAGATTAGGATTTACACTTATAAAACCCTAAAAGGTTAAATCATATGGTGAACTTGACTTACGCCAAATATTATTTCAAACCCTTGTTTGCATTAATCTAGATTTTTGTGTAATTAGTCAGGGTTGTATACTTTTTGCTTTCTTATTTTCTAGATAACCTAGATAATTAAAAAAAATTAATATTAGGGTTTTAATTTATTTACATATAATTTAAATGGTTGTAAATAAACCCTAGATTCAAAACCCTATTGCTAGAAACACATAGGGTTTGTATCCTTTATATATATATATATATATATATATATATATATATATATATATATATATATATATATATATATATATATATATATATATATATATAGATTTTAATTCCAAAATATTAGATTTGCTAAAATACATATTTTTTTGAATTTTTCCTTAGACTAATTTTATTAAAAGGTTCAAAATATAAAAAATTTGTTTTCTTACCTTCCAAATCACAATGACAAAATTTACCAATATATTTGATGAAACTAATAAGCAATAGTTACAAGATTTTGTCTCCAAACATACTAATATACAAGATGATTTCATCAATATTCTTCAGGAAAAACATTAAAAAATAAACAATGGTCAATCTTAAACTCCCCAAATTAATAATGTTGTTATACCTCTAATGGGGCCAACTCAACCAATTTAGATAACATAATCTAATATTGTTATTCAACAACCATTTGTGATAACTACACCACTTGTGTCTAGTTCTTACACTCCAGATGTATAGTCCCTTATGTATTAGAGTCATACTTTGAAGTATAAGGTGTTACATACTAAGAAGGGAGCCATTAGGCCATGACAAGACTTGGATTCCAAAATTCTCTTACATACACCTTTGGAACATCACATAGTGTAAATTCCCTTGACATTTGGTTTTGTGGCACCCAAGCTTACATTCTATGATGGCAAGGGTGAACCAAATAATCATCTTAGATCTTTTCACATATCATGATTGAACTATGTGTCTAACAATTAGATTCTTATAAAGTTATTTCCATATAGTCTCAAGGATTATGCCTTATAATTATTCTATGATTTATCAAATCAATCCATCATGGCATTCAATCCTTTAGCCAACATGTTTCTAGAACACTTCTCTATCAACATCAGTGATAAGGTATCATATGCATAAGTGGAATAGTTAAATAAAAAGTTGAGTGAGCCCATCACATATTTTTTCTTATGATCCAAGACAATATTAGCCAAATTGACTAGCCCCATGGTAGACAAAGAGCTTCAGGACATATTTAAACAAAGTCTCTTACCAACATTACATGAATCTATCTATTCATTTAAGAAGTTTTAAATGTTTATCAATTTGTGCCACATAGTCAAGGAAAGAGAGGTTAAGCTCTTATCAATGGGAAAACTCAAGTACATAAATAGATAAGAATCAAATATTAAGAGTTCAAAAAAACATATATATAAGGTAAGTGTCATAAGGAACAAAAGTGATTAAAAATCCATAGTTAACATACCTTTTGAGCCATCTCCCAAATTGGTTTTATTTGCTCTTCACTGTAGAGTATTCATTAATCTTCTAGAGTCACCATCATGAATTCTACAATAACTCTTGGAATGAAATGTCATATCTCTCCTTCCCATTAAATAGGTTGATACGACATGACCTTTTCTAAATAAATATGATTCAAATGCATTCTATGATTATCATAGGGCACCAAGCCACATAAAAAACATATACATCAGCTTAAAGCATAAGATACAAGATCTATTTTAGGCTAATATTATCAATGTGGGCACACCCACAGAGGCACCAAAATAAAAACAACAAGAGGCTAAGGCAATAAAGATATTTTAGATCCATTCCAAAAGAATATAATGAATGAGGTAGGGGGCACATCAGGTGTTCATTATACATACCAGGCACATCCACCACCAAATTCATATTACATAGTTATAGAGGATACACATCTATTACATAACATTATTGGCATGTGTCACATTATAGTGCCACCTAGACCACTTATCACATTTTTAGAGTAGGAGATTGTGGATGATGAAATAAATTTACATGTGCTCATCATATGAGTATACATAGACAACCATCTTATTTAGAGTGTTATGGTTGATAATAGGTTAATCATAAACATGTGCACTATGGCACTTTTATAGCACTTGGGATAAACATAGTGGGATATATTACCCATAAATATAGTCATTAGAGGTTTTAATGGCCACATTAAGATCTCCAATGGGGATATTATTCTACCATTATAGGTTAAACAAACATACATGTCCACTGAGTTCCCAGTAGTGTCTAGTGCAAGTGTATTTGATATATTATTGGGTAGGCCATGGTTATAGAAGCTTTGATCCATCCCATCTATAGTAAATTTATGCCTAAAGTATATACATCTTAATTAGGTGGCTAAGGTTAAGGGTGTCCTATATGATTATTCTCTACCCATCCCACAAGAAATTCTAACATTATTTCCATTCATACTTCTAGCATAAACACCAATTATAGTTCCAACACCATTACCAGATATTTCATGGCTATAAGTTACCACTGAGAGAAAAAATCATATGCATACATCATATATTTTAGTATATACTTTAGTGTAGGCTAGGTCCTTATAGTATTGAAACATACACATACTCTCCCATAGAGACCATTACTAGAGAAACCCCTGCATAAGAGATATATCACAAAATAGGGGACCTTCCCTACTTAGTTTATATTGTGATCAATTTTATTTGGTTCTAGGGGTTTTAAGAATAGGGAACATACATAACCTATAACTTTTTCTACCAGATGGGATCCTAAGATCCCTATAGTTCACAGGGCACCATAGTTAGTGCTGTAATTTCATAGCGTCACTACACAAGCAAATATAGACACATATTATACAACATGATATATTATGGGATCATAGTTTCCATTTCACACAACATGCTTGGTCATAGTTACCCTATTCAAAATAGGCCATAGTGATAGTGAGTCTCACATGAGACCCATTGGTTAGTATGGTTCCTAATATTTTACATACTTCCTTCTCTTACTCGCTCCTTATACATAGTTTATTTTAATTTTCTTGTACATACCTTATATATAGTAAACACAAAAATAATATAACATATCAACATAAAAAAATATTAAAATTATTACTCAATTTTTTTATAGACTGTATGTATTGCTATGTTTACATTTATACTACTTGGCAAATATTACATATGCTAGTTATCTTAGTATGGTTAGTTTTATCATACATAGATACTTCACTTACTCTTGTTGAGTAATTATAGATTAAATAAAGGACCCTATTCCACCACACTAATCTAAACTTGATATTATCTACCCACTAGGGGCATACATATTGATCCAAGTTTATTCATTTGATACATCCACCCACTTGGGGGCATCTCCTACATAGTTGTTAATACTAGTTTTTATCCTCAGATACCATACATTCCAATTTATGCATTAACATATATTGATATTGATCATTGCTACTTAGTGATCATATTTTTTTATGACTATCACTAGTTATACTCAACATATTTGCATCATAACATTTATATAAATTTATACTATATAGTTATACATGCTTTCATTTCTAGCTTTCCTAGTTTAAATTTGATTGTGTTTCCTATAATTCTTCCATTTTGAGGGCATTTTCATATGTCATTCCTCTTTTTATCTATGAAAATTATATGTATAAATGCCTTGGACATGTGCCCACATCCCTTGTGTGTGATTTCCTACTTGTATATGTGGACATTTGAACATGTCCTTCTATGTGGCTCTAAGTAAATATTTTTGTTACTTATGTATGTGGATATTTGAACATGTACTTATATGTTTTCTATTATCAAAATTTATGACATGTGACCATGTACTTTATATTATGGCCTCTTATAATAATTTTGTGTGAATCATTTGTTTTATATGTATGATTTCATGTATCCATTTTCACCATGACACTTGTCTTTGCTTGTTACACACCAATTTTCAATACCATTAAGGACCTCATGCATCTACCCTTCTTACTTGGGTGTCATAATGGACATGATTCCCATCCCCTTAGGTAGCTAATTAGATTTGATGTTATACACATTTATTACATCTATCTTGACACCCTTGTGTGATTATACATTACAACATTAACATATTACATGACATACTTATGCTCATATGCTTTTACATTCTAATGTTATGTTTGATTTAACTAACACATTTTGTAGAGATACTTATTTTGAGGATAGTTTTTGCATAGGTTCCACAACTATCCTAAAAAGAGGGAGAATCCATAGGGGTTTGTCATAGAGAACAAGATCCTAAATTGCTATTCACATATTATTTTTAGCACACAAGCTAAGTTTTAAAAATTAGACATAGGTTAGACATAAGAAGAAAAATCTACTCAAAAAGTATATTAGATCACCCAAATTTTAGACCAGATAGACATTAACACCTAGATTAGGACATTAGCACCATAGGACACTATTGTCCACTACAAGGTGCTACTATCTAGTAACCCTAGCTTCATGTTAGCTTAGATTAGCTATACGAGTACACTAGGTAAAATATATATTTGTATAGATATAGTCATAGGTTTGACAATTATGTTTAAATTTTTCTTAGATACACTCATTTTATCTAAAATTCATACTAGTTACTCAAATTTTGGGGTATCATGTGCATCATGATCACTCCCACATTAAATTTAGATACCCAAATTTATTTATTACATACTTAGTTCAAACTTAGTATACTTAGATTGGGGACATGTGCACAACATAAAGTTTCCATATGCTCAATTACACATAGGTTGATCAGATGGAATGGAAAATTCCATGTCATTCTCTTTACTATATACACTTGATATCATATTCCAAGTTGTCAATAGTTTTATAACTTACTCCATCTATAGTGGTTGACATTCCCAAGTGGCATAGAGCCACCTAATATACTTGAGTGGTCATAGACCTGACATAAATAGTTAGATATACCCATTTAGATACTTTTAAAACTTTACATAGTTTAGTTTTAGATGCATCTACTTCACATGGGTGGGAAATGAAGGAGTCATATCCTACTTGAGTTCTTGAGCCACCCAAATGAGAGGATTAGATACACTTATACTCTTATCCAATCTATTCACATATCATCATCCATCGAGTAGGGGTGGACAATGATGGAGTCAAAAATGGATTGAGTTATTAAGCCACCTACATATGAGGATTGAGTAAAATATCATCTCAATCCAAGATATTAAATGATTTGATCACTATGTACACTCACACACAAACATTTTCACCAAGTTCATGCATTATTTCATGTACCCAATGAGGTATATTCATTCCTTTCTTCTTTACTATATATTTACTCAACCTTACTTAGTTATTTTATTTAGCATAGTCTTTTGATTTTGATAATCTCTTAAGTAAAGACTATTTTTTTTGTATTCCAGTATAGGTCATTGATTTGGATCTTGTTTCACATACGCAGACCCAAATTCACATACTTAGACTTAACTACACTATCTTCACTCCTAAGTAAGTTTAGGTATTCTTCTTTTTCCTTTATACTAGTCATTTCTCTTTATTGCATTTCTAACATAGAGGGGAATGTAATCAACTAAAAGTGGTATTTTGATGGTAAGAGTGTTACTTAAGATAACATATTCCTATCTTAGCTCTAATCATATCCTATATAATTTATCACACTTTTAAAACCATTATGTAGACCACATACATCTTATGTCAACCCAAATATAGTCCTAGAATAACATTTCTAGATCCTAACCTAGTGTGCCCAATAATCTACCAATTAGACACTAATGCCACATTAAGGACACTAGAGCCAAATGGCACTAGTGTCCCCAACTTGATGCTAGTGTTCCTTGCCATAAATCTCCAAAATGGATACATTTTTAAATGTGTTTCCCTCTTAAATTTGGCCCAAGTACATTATATTATTTGCACAAGCTACAGATCTCTATAAATACAAGAATATTTGAATTATTTAGACTATATGGAAAATAGATGTAAAAGCCTATATAAATAAGAAACAAGTTGAGAAAAAAAAGGTATTTGATCCCTATTCTTCCCTACTTATGTATACTACCATTTGTAGTTTCCCTAAGATCATATTTCAAATATCTCAGATTTCAATGACTCTCAAGACATTTAAGACCACTCTCATTATAACATTCACTTGCACTTGAACCAAACACTATGTGGGAGAACTATATCAGGATTGATCCTTCCTCAGAGTATTGGTATGTATGAAACTCTCTTTAAAATTGTTCATTAAGGATGTCTATCCTATCATACTAATGAACACATATTTTTAGCTCATGACATACTTACAAGGAGGATTAGGGTTTGAATATTAAAATCAGATTTTGTAAGCACAATATAAAGTTATAGATCACATGCATATAAGAATAGAACTAAGAAACACAGGCATAAGTACTCCCAAAAAATAGGAAGAATCCTACAAAGAGCACTAACACCATTTTGAGAACATTAGAGTAGTATGACACTACTGTCTAGGTGGGGTGATATTGTCTAGCAAGTAATCAAACCTAGGGGCCATGTTGATGACAGAACCTAGATATTTTATGAAAATAAATTTTGAGATAAGTATCTATTTATGCATATTTATTAAATTTTTTTAGAAATTAATTTGAATTCAAAATCTATAAAAAATTAATGGTTAAATATTTTATAGTATTTAACTAATTTAGACAACTCAACCCTTTAATCTAACATAATATTTATACTTGTAAAACCCTAAAAGGTTAAACCAACATCCTTGAGGTATTTTTGTTAGAATGGTTTCTAAATACAAAATCTTTTATTTGTTTTATTGTTTAGAGAATTGTATTTGAATGGTCATAAATAGTACAATCCATAGTTAAACATGAATAGAAGGTTAAGATTAAAATCTCACATTTCTAAGGGATATTATATACTTTAATATCATCATTAAAAAAAATTGAGGTTATATAAGGTGATATTACTTTTTATTCTTGGTCATTAATTTAAAAATTATGTTGCTTAATCTGATTTAATATAAATTATATTTCTATGCATGCAACTCGTCACAAAAGGCTAGTCTATATGTATATAGTAATTTTATGAAGTTGATAAATTTGATAACCTAGTGTTCCTCAATAAATTTTTTATTTTTAGAACATGGTTTTAAGGAATATTATGCCCCTTTTTATTAATTTACATAAATCTATTTAAACCTTATATCTATTTCATGTACCTTAGTTACTTGGGTAAATATATATGTTTTCATCATGAACATTCTTTTCTACTTTTTTAAGATGTTGAGGTGAAGGTATCATAATGATATATTTATTAATTATAGACAAAGTATAGCCAATAGGTTATTATTGTAATTTATGTTAATCACTTGATCTACATGTGGTCATTATTACCCAAACTTAGCTTGTTAATATTATGTATATTGTCTAAACCCACAATATTATCTACAAGTTGTCATGAAATGTGAGGAAGTAGGTTTGTATCAGCTAATATAAAATAAACAAAAATAAATAATTATTCTTTGATGATGCATTGGTTAATAAAAGGGAATAGATTAAGGGGGAATACCAAATATTAATTAATAATTATATACAAGGATAGCCCCAAGATACACCATTAATTATCACTCTAGTGGTGATGATACCTTAAGTAAGAAGACCATTTTATATCCCTACCTCTATGGTGCCTCATAGTTATTCATTTTTAGAACCAATTTATATGGGTTTGATTAATATGTCAATGCCCCCATGTTTCAAAAAATGTTTCATTGCCTAAATATGTTTCATGTGTGTATGTTGATCCAATCCATTTAAAAATAAATGTATTTGTGTCTCTATACAATATAATTATACAAGATGTTGAGTTTTTTTTTGAGTCAATTACTATAATTTATTGAATTTATTACCATGGACAACAATATAGAGAATCAAAGGAGAGAGAGGTATGTAGTATTAAGTATTTTTCCTTAATCTAAATTTGCATAAAATGTCCCAATTTAAGGTGTGTTTGTGACCATTTTTTTCTTAGATGTTTAATTTTACACTCATCCATATTTGGTCACTTTAGAAAGTATTATAGGGACCATTTATCAAACATTACCTATTACCACTATGAAAAATCAAGCTTATATATCTAAGTTTAATTCCCCCATCCACTTCTAGATTGACATCATAGAGAATTATATAATTATATGTTCCATTGGGATCAAGACTTTATGCATGAGGGAAAACCAAACACTTTTATTTAATTTATGTAGTTATATATATTTAACAAACATAATTTATATTCTTCTAATACCAAGATAAACAACTATGGCATAAAGTTTCCAACCAGAGTTTATTATGAAAAAAAGTAACGAGATCCAAAATTATGCCATATACAACATAATAATTTGACCAAGTCCATAAATTAATAACTTTATTAGGAAGAATTTTAGGCACTTAATATTTAGATAGAAGTGGGTCAGTCTAGGAACACTCATGCATTCCTATCCATGTATTTCAATGTGTCCTTCCTAGCAAAGACATCACTAACTTATACACTTACCCAAGTACTTGTAGAGGCTATAAAATAACTTGTAACTCATTGGGTAAATTAGAAAAGTTCAAAAAATAATAAAATAAAGTAAAAAAATCCAAAAAAATAATAATCATACTAAGCTTTCATAAAAAAAATCTACTAAACTCACAGGTAGCAGGTAGTGATAATTGGAAGGACTATTTCCAAAATTAATGCAAAGTTTTGGCATTCATTACCAACATCATAGCGATTCATGGGATGAGTTGGACATCCTAAATATTAGTATGTTAGGGATAGTAGATCAACATATTTCTTATTTGATTAAATGTATAAGTGTATCATAAGTGATTAAGGACATGTTATTATACCCTGTTAATATGTTTCAATAACCCTATTTAATTTCCATTTTATAATGACATATTAATTTCACAAGGAAAGGTTAGCCTCATGGCCATAACCTAATTTGATGACATTCAAAAGTCAAGTTAGGCCTTTTAATTATCTTATTAAAATTATTCATCCTTATTTAGGTTATGCAAACATACTTAAAACATAATTGTTTTAATTTCATCATGAGTTCAAATAACTTTATGGATTTACATTAGGTTTACCACTTAACCTTATTTATTTAAGTGAACTAAAATTAATCTTAGATTAATGTCCTTTAGACTATGAGTTTAATTAATTTTTAATGACAATGTCTTGAGGCTAAAAAAATTTCTCTTTCTTATCTTCCAAAGAATATTTACAAATTCCAAACTTAATGATTAAAACTTGAGTTATTGACTTTTAAAAATCCCTTATCCTTGTAATGAAATAGGAGAACTTGTTATTATTCCATAATTAATTTATAAGTAAAGATAAAATGTTCCTCAAACACATTATGCCTTAGTTAAAATAACCATTGGAATCTAAAACCTTGATTTACTTGTCTATTTACAAGATTGATTTTATATTATCTTCCTTAGCTTTAAGACATGCATGAGATTTGAACATAATTAATTGTAACTTAGTTTACAATTATTCAACCCAACATTTGTAATTGATTATACAAAGATGTCATAACATTCCTATCACTTTAAATAGTTATATTATTGATTTATTTTAAAAATATTACATTTTTAATAATCCTTAAGAATATATTAATGTTTAATAACTTTTGAAGTTCTTTACAAGAATCCTTAACAAAGAGTCCATATTAACAATTGCAAACTTTAATAAATTAAGGTAAGTCTTATGTTTAATTTTAGTCTAATGAAGACATATCCTAATGATATAATATTAAAAATTAACTCAAATTGAATTGATCAAGTAGTATAATCTTCAACTTTAATAAACATAATGTTTAAATATTATCTCTCAATTGAATCTTATCAACTTAATTAAAAAGTAACCAAATATCTATTTTAATAAGCAAATTAATTCCATGTATATGAGATAAGAATACTAATATTATTCCATATTCATATGAATTTCAAAAATATTCATGAAAACTTATTCATAATATAAGATAACTAAATGAACTTTTTCCAACTATGCAAAGAGATGCTTCCACATTCTCAATTTATGTATAATAGTTTGAGCTTCAATTATGAGTTTGATTAAAACAAAACACTCAATCCAATAATATGAAACTAATGAATGCACTAATTTAACTTGTGTATCTATAGGTTCACAATATATAAATTCCACAATGAAGTTCCATAAAAAAATATGTAAATGACAACATAATGAATAGATTTATATTTAAAAGATCAAACTCCAATCATAATTATAAGTCAACTTGCATACAACTAGCTTATGAAAATTAATTATAATATTAACCTTTCATCACATAATTGAAAACAATAAATATAACTAATAAAGTTAATTATACAATACTTAACCAACTCATTTTACATTAGATCTACTTCATTTTATAATCAATACTAAAAATATTTCAAAACTAGGAGAAGTATAATCAAGCAATCCTAAGCATGAAAATCCAACAAAGTTAAACTCACCTTGATAGTCCCAATGAACCCAACCGTAAGTGTCCCTATACCACCCCATACATTAGTTGGATGTGATTCAAGATAGTTGAGATAAGTGAGCAAGATTAACATTGATTACTGAAATTGAGTTAATAAATAATAAATAATCGAATAAAACAAATTGAACTTTGTTCATATTCAAACTCACCAAGATTTATTATGTTGACACAAAATTCAAGTCTAATACTCATCCCTTTGATTTTTTAATTTTCAAGTCATATTTTATTCATTGAATATAATATGATCCACAAATAATTCTATATACTTATATTTGTAACCATGTATTGCATTCCAATTTAATAAATATAAATAAGCTAGAAAAGAAATACTCATTATTATTAACTCATAAGTTTAATAAAAGTGCGATTCTCAACCAATAAGTTTATAAAACCAACACAAAAACAAACAATCAAAACCCTTCAATCATTCACACCAAAAGATAACTTAGAAATCTAAATGTAACTAGCCAAGTATCCAATAAATAGAGAGATACATTTTATACTAGTAGTCAACCATGAAACTCATGGTTTCTACAATCAAGTGACAAATATACATGAAATGAAAAACTAAATAAACACTCTCTATACTAACCCATAAAAAATCATTTCTACATGATAAAATAAATTCTTGGTTCAAGTGAAAATCCTAATGAAGAGGCAAATCAGTCAACTTATTTTATTCTAAATTTCCAAAAAAAGATTGAAAAAAAAATAAAACATACATTCATGAAAAAATATGAAGTATTATTACAGTTTTAGTCCAACCTAAAATTATTTCCAAACCCCTAAAATGAAACCTAACATAATAATGGTGATAGGTTTAGACCTCCATACTCATTTCTAGGTCCACCCAACTTGATTTAACATGAAATTTAAAACATTAGGGTGTGAAAATAAAACATATTTCATAAATAAATAGCCATGACCATAGTATAAATACTTATAGGTAAACAAAAACCCCAATACTGATGGTCTCTACATGTTGGAAGACCAAAAATAATGCATGGTTTAAATAAAATAAAAAAACCCATCTATTATGTGTTGTTCCCCAAAAGTAGCATTCATTTTTTGGGACAAAATTTGAATTATTTTGGTCTTACAGACCAAAATTGTCTCTTCCATTTTTAAAATTTGTCTTAGACATTCAGATTCCTCATTTTCAAAGCTTCTCAGAAAATCTATAGACTTTGCTAGTCAAGTTCAATGGGTTTTCATGTTGATTTCTACAAACTTTGTATCTTCAAATTCTACAAGCAGGTTCATTTATACAGGTTCAAAGGTTTCTATAGGCGGTTTCAGTCAAAAGAATCATTTTTCAACACTTAGCCATTTTTAGGGATTGGTTCAAATTTTTGGTTCAGTTGAAAATCTTTATCGGCAAGCATCTGAGTGCAAAAAAGAGACTTGAACCATTGAACCATTGAACCATTTTGGTTCAAAGGTTCAATGGGTTGAAAGGTTCAATGGGTTCAAAGGTTCAATGGGTTCAAGGTTCAATGGCAGGTTCAACCAAAGGAAAAGTTCAATGGCTCAGTTCAACCAAGTAGATCAATGCTTTATTTCACTTAGTGTCTTTTGGTTCAACTCTTTATTTCATTTAGTTGGTTCATTATTTTAGTTCATCCTTTGGTTCAATGTCTACAGGTTCAACAGCAGGTTCAAAGACATTTTTCAAAGCTTTGTTTGAACCATTGAACAAAAATTTGGTTCAACGTCTTGGTTCAATGAACAGGTTAATCTGCTTGTTTCATCACTCAGTTCATTGGCTTGAACCATTTTGGTTCAATGCCTTGGTTCAACCAAATAGGTTCAACGAGATGGTACAACTGTTGGTTCAAAGGCAAGTTCAAATGTTTGGTTCAAAGTTTAATTCATCGGCTTACTTCATTCATTGAACCATCAGCTTGAACCATTTTTGGTTCAACTGATTGGTTTAATGTCAAAGTTCAAAGGGGTGGTTTGATGCAAAAGGAGACTTCTTGAAGGACAAGTGCCATTACAGAGGACACTTAATCGACCAAAACACCCTTCCAAAGGGTTATTTTCAAAGGAACAGTTAAGTAAATTTCTTGAAATTTGTTTAAGGCATTTGAAAATTGGCTTAACACTTAACTCTTTCAGACTTTTGTTTGAAGGAATTCCTTAAAATAAAAAGTTAGAAAGAATTCTAAGTGGCTATGGGCTCAAAATATTCGAAGACCAGTCAACAATTTTGCGGAACAAATTTCTACGAACTTTTGTTCGCGGGAATTTTCCCTGGGCAAATTATCCACGGGAATTTTCCACAAGACAAATGTCTATGGAAATTACCCAAACGATAGTCCATGGGAATTTTCCCCAGGGAAAATGTCCATGGGGAATGTTCATGGGAGAAAGCCTAGGGAAATATTTGTCTGTGGGAACTGCCAAGGCAAAGGGCTACCAAAGGACCCTCAAGGGCAGGCACCCTTGCGGGGGACTCTCGATAGCCAAAGTGAAGGATCATTCTGACTCAACAAGGATCATTTCTCAAGGCCCAAGGGTAAGTCCAATCTAGAAAAGTGCCAATCAAAAAGACAAAAGCCAAAAGAGGACCAAGGGGTGACGTGCCCGAAGACATCAAATTCAACACAGCCGACTAGCCGTTGGAAACATAGTAACGGGCGCGTGAACGTCAAATTAAAGACAATGAAATAGTCATTGATCCTTTGAATTCACAGACCTGAATGCATTCCTATAATTCAAGACCAAAACCAACTAAAAGTGAGGAAAGATAGAATAATGAATGAATTCATGGCCCAATTCAATTAACCTGGAAAGAAGGAATGATGAAGACAAGATCAGACCGCCAGTTGGACATTGAAAGTTGCAATCTTTCAATTGCATGACTTGTTTATCTACATTGAAAAGATAAAATGGGTAAAATTCCCTAAAGTTCCAGCCTATCTTCTTAACATTTCCCAATTCATCATGATGTATTACTGTTCTTGAGTCCTTCTTCAAGTGGCTATATAAGGGATTTTCTTTCATTGTAAAACCATCTTCTTTTTGACAATCTAAACGAAACTCTACCCAAATTGAGAGGCATCATTGAGACTTTGTGCTTAGTCTGTTGATCATATTATGTTAATGAAAGCAAGGGACTTTTTTAGACTTTATGTTGTGATATCTTTTTTGTTTCATTAATTTAATAAGCAAGATTAGTAAAAATAGTCAGGAAGGTGTCTTGAAGAATCAACTGTGGAGAGGCTTTGTGCTCCCATAAGCTGCCTTCAGTGTGTTTTCTTTATATTTTTGTGTAAAGGACTTTGAGAAGATTTTGAGCTTTCATTGCCCTTCATATATCACTCTTGATTATTTCAGGTGCAGACTTTGTGCTGTGTCTTGATTTGTTGGTTACCATACCTTCAGTTATATTCTGCTTTTATTTCCAAGAGTATTCTTGTGGTTGGTTGAACAATTATTCTGAAAGAAGAGGAGTGATGTCTATCATTCTCTTGAGTTTTTCCTTTGTTTTGTATACATCATCTCTAAAAAAAGAGAGATGGATGATTTGTCCTACCCTTGAGTATTATTTTCTATTTATGCATATACATAGCATATCCACAGGGAACCTCCCCTTGATGAGAGGAGAGAGCAGTCTCCTTCTGATGTGATAAACTTACACATTAAGATGACTAATCTTCTTACTCTGGCTGATAAGACCTATTTTGTTTGCCAGTATGCTGATAGACAAAATATTCAACCAATAATTTTTGGTGACTCCGCTGGGGAATATACCCATTATCCATTTATAGCCTATTCATTCACCTCCACACTCACAGGGAAAGAATGCACAATTTAAAGCTCCAAGCTTTAACTGAAGCAAGGTCAATTCTTTTCCACTTTTGTTTTACAATCTGGCAGATCCAAGGCATACATGAAGCTAAAGGGCTAAAGGTATCATTGATCCTATGTTTGAGCTGGTACAACAAAGTGATTTTGATCTATTTCCTTCACCATCTCATCTCTAACGAACCAAGATCTTCCCTCCTACTAAAGCTAGATCCCCATTACTAGATGAAGTATCTAATTCTACTGTTGATAAATCTATGCCTATAATTACCCCTTTGAGATTTGTTATTCCTCTTTTTCAGAATCTTATAATGGCAGTTCAAGGCCCCTGGGGTAATGCTTTTGGTCCTCTCAATCTTACTCCTCTACATGAGCTTCCACATAGTTCTAGGAAGAATTTCCTTAAATTCTATGGTGATGGAAAATTTTATCCTGATGAACACATTACATCATTTAGTATAGCTTGTGGAGTAATCAGGGTAGAGTTTGAAGATGTAGTAGTCAGGATTTTTGTTGAAACACTACAAGGTCCTACTACAGATTGGTTTTACCATCTACAGGCTCGATCTGTGGCTAATTGGAATACCATAAAATCTAAGTTTGAAGCCAGATTCAAACTTGTAGAAGATGCACATACACTTGTGGCTCAACTTACATAGATGAAGAAAGAGCCACATGAGCCTATGAGATATTTCATAGCTAAATTTAACAAATTGAGAAATAAAATCCCTATAATTGCTAGACCTACAGCTAAGAATCTCAAATGCTTTTTCATTAATTCTCGACTACCTAAAGTTAGTTTCCTCTTGAGATGTGCTAGTCAAATAGATCTCGCTGTAGCTCAAATTTTGGCCACTAAAGTAAAAGATGATCTCATCTTAGTAGGGAAAATAAGAAGAGATCCAAATAGAAATACAGCTTCATCATCTTCTGAATTTGCATCTACAAGCACCACAGATCCAATGGTGTAGAAATTAGCAAATGAGTTGCTTGTTCTTAAGAAGCAAATGGCTCAAGGAATGTCTTTTGATCCTACATACAAAAGGACATTCCCAAATCAGTCATATCAAGGTAATGTTGCTAGAAACCAAGGACAACAAAATTGCCTTCCTCCCCCACAAGGGAAACTTGCCATGGAAGCTCCTCTACCCAATTCAGCAATGGGATATCTTGAAATAGAATCAAAATTCTCTTATCAGCCTGAATTAAATCAAGAAAATGATGCTGATATCATTAAATACAATCAATAAGAATTAGCTGGTGACTCCCACATTGGTTTCCTAAATTACCAAGATGAACTTGAAAGTAAAGGAGAAGATTCAGATGGATCATATGTAGTGTTTACCAGGTCTAAGAACCAATCAGTCCAACAGGCTGATAAAGAAAAGATAGAAGAGCAATCACAGCCAGTAGTCACAATTGTCAAGCATAGAACAACTCTACCTTTTCAACCAAAAGATTTGGTAATCACTTAAAAGGTAAATACATCCATTTTGCCTTCCCCTTCTACTTCTAATTTGCAAACCAGCCCACCTCTTATCCCTCTTAAAATTCAAAAAGCTAAAGTACCTTTCTCTGTACCTAGCTTGATTTAGCCATTTGACATAATTGATCATATCAAAAAGACAAAAGTACAGATGTCTAAATTTGAATACTTGCAATCTAATCTAGATCAATTGACTAAATTGGTTCAATATGTTAAAAATTAGACTATCCCTGTAGGACAAAAGGAAAAAAAAGTAATCCTTGATTCTCCAAAAGACATGCCTATTCCAAATAATTTGATCATTACTCCTCCAGCTGCTCCTGGAAAAATATAACCCTTCTATGTTTCCCTGTTAATCAATGGCCACAAGATGAGTAACTATATAATAGACTCAGGCGCATCTGATAATGTCATGTCTACTAAAGTCATTAAGTCTCTTGGTCTCACATTGACTAAGACATTTGGGAGATTTTTCTCCATGGAGAATAAGCAAGTACCATTGCTGGGGCAAATCAAAGATGCCCAATTTGCATTTGTCACCTTTCCAGACAAGAGGATTAAAATGACTATTTTAGTTACTGACATCCTAGCATCTTATGGCATTTTTCTTAGATGGAATTTATGTAAAGATGTGGGAGGAGAACTAAACATGGATCTATCTGAGGCAAGGATCCCTGTCCAAGGCATGATGAAAAGATTACTTCCTGAAAAGGAAGCAAAGTATGTAGTTACCAAGACATCAGCTCTTGAAGCTCAAATCCTTTTTGAATCTGTAGGTATGAGTAACTACTTTTTATATACAGATGAAGAAGGGTCCTCTATCTCTGATGAGGGAAAGTCTGAAGTAAAGTCAATGTCTAATGAGATTTGGAATCTAGAATTTGATGGTAGTTATTCCTCTACTGGTTTGGGAGCTGGAATTGTCTTGATATCTCCTTAAGGAGATATTTTTCCTTCATCTTATAAATTACAATTCAGTAACACAAAAAATACAACTGAATATGAATCACTATTGCTAGGCATGAAGGCTGCTCAAGAAAGAGGTGTCAAGTCTCTTCATGCTTAAAGGGACATTGAATTAGTGGTCTGTCAAGTGAGAAATTTATATCAGACCAAGAATGAGAGGTTACGCCACTACCGTAACTTGGTCTAGGACCAAATTGAAAGCTTTGATGCTTTCATCATTTCTACCATTCCAAGAGAGTCCAATGATAGAGCTAATGCACTTGTTATTTTAGGAACTCTTTTAATTCCTCATTTTGATTTTAAAGAAGACATATATACCATTGAGCTGGTCTATAGACCAAGTGTTCTTGACAATGCTGATCATTGGAAAATATTCAATGATGATCATCAGATCATTGCATTCTTGTAACGAAAAGACAATTTTGAATAGCTATATTTTGAAGGCAGTGAATCTCAAAAGTTTGAATCTTTTTTTGAATCCAATTTAGATGTAAATGAAGAGTTCCTACAGTTGAAAGGAAACAAAATTCCTAAAGGCCTAGTTTCTCTTGAGAAGCTGTTTGACAAGCATGATAGATTTGTCAAACAATAGCAGATAGATTCAAATTTCTCTTAAGGATTTGACTAAGTGAATTTGACCAACAAATAAAATCCCAAGATGGTCAACATTGGTAAGTGTTGCACACCTGAAGAAAGATTCAAATTCACTTCTTTACTCTATCAATACATTGATGTCTTGGCATATTCATATGAAGACCTGAAGTCTCTTAGACCTGATGAAATTTGCCATCATATTCCCCTCAAGGCTGATTCAACACCTTACAATCAAAAATCCAGACAATACAATCCAAAAAATTTAGGTACTATTATGTCTGAGATACAAAAAATATTAAATGCTAGAATTATTTTCCCAATCCATCATTCTACATGGATTGCAAACATAGTACCTGTAAGGAAGAAAAATGGCAAAATCCACATTTGTGTAGATTTCTAGAATATGAATCAATCATCTTTGAAAGACAATTACCCTTTGCCAATCATGGACCAAGTGCTTCAAATAGTAACATGATTAGAAATGTTATCAATGCTGGATGGCTTCTCAAGTTATAATCAAGTTGAAGTTGCTGAAGCTGACTAACACAAGACTGCATTCATCACGCTTTGGGGTACATTTGCATATAAAAGAATGCCTTTTGGATTAATAAATGCTAGTGCTACCTTTCAAAGAGCTATGGACATGGCTTTCAAAGAAGAGATTGGCAAATTCATAGTGGTATATCTTGATGACTTAACTATCTTTTCAAAGCGTCGATCTGATCATGTACACCACTTATAACAAGTGCTGGAGCACTGTCGGCAGAATGGTATTTTCTTGAATCCTAAGAAGTCTATTTTTGGAGTGATAGAAGGAAAACTCCTTGAACACATTGTGTCTAAAGAAGGCATAAAGATTGACCTATACAGAGTCAAGTCTATTCAAGAGCTGAATTTGCCTACAAGTAAAAATGTTGTTCACTCTTTCTTCAGAAAAGTGAATTTCTTACAGATATTTATTCTTGAATTTGCTGAGAAGATAAAACACATTGTGAATATGATGAAAGGGAAAACTACCTTCAGCTAGAATAAAAAAGGTAAATCAACATTTCAAGATATCAAGGTTGCCATTGCTCGTGCCCCTACCTTGGTTTTTCCAGATTACCACAAAAATTTCATTATATATAGCTATGCATTTGAGCATACTCTTTCAGTGATTCTTGTCCAACAAGACAAGGAAGGTATGGAATCCCCTATCTCTTTCATGATTTTCCCTCTTAAAACCCATGAAATAAAGTATTCAAATATAGAGAAGTATGCCTCTACCTTGGTAAAAGTAGTCAAACATTTGCGCTTCTATATTCTAAATTCACATACTATTGCTTTAGTTCTTGACGCTACAATCAAGTCTATATTAACTCAGCAATAGTTTGGCACAAAGAGAGGTAATTAGATTGTAAAGATCTAAGAATTTGATCTGGATATCAAGCTGATAAAGCTGGTCAGAGGTAAAGGCCTTTGCCAATTAATGGCTGAAAATAAGCCATAAGATATACAGCCTGAAGAAGTTGAAGTGGAAGATGCGCCAACAGTCCTTTTTGTCTCCACTACCAATGAATGGTACTTAGATATTGCCTATTTTTTAACTTATGGTGAATGTTCTACTCATTTGTCTTATAGAGAAAGGAGGACTATCAGGTTGAAAGCTACCAATTTTGTCCTTTGGGATAATGGCCTGTATAAGAGAAGCATAGATGGAGTTTTCCTTTGCTATGTAGATAAAGAACATCAAACCCAAATTTTGAAATCTTTCCATAATCTGGCCTATGGAGGACATTTTTCTACCCCTGTGACTGCTCACAAAATTTTGTGAGCTAGGTATTACTGGCTAACTCTTTTCCAAGATGCACATAAGTGGGTGAGGAAATGTGAACTTTGCCAGCGATTTGTTGGAAGACCCAAGTTGGCTGCCCTACCTCTCAAGCTGATAATCATAGAGGAACCTTTCTAGCAATGGGGACTTGATTTTATTGGGACAATAAACCCATCTTCAAGTGCTAGACATGATTATGCCCTTATAGCAACTGATTATTTCACCAAGTGGGTAGAAGCAATCCCAACTAAGCATGCTACTTAAGAAGTTGTATGCAACTTCCTCAAAGAGAATATCATTTCCAGGTTTAGAGTTCCACTCAAAATTGTTACTAATAATGTAGCTTATTTCACCTCTCAAGAGATTACGCAATTCTATTTTTATTATGGAATTACACTCTCTCATTCTTCTGATTATTTTCCACAAGGGAATGGACAAGCTGAGTCCAGAAATAAGAATTTGGTGACTATTATCAAAAAGCTAGTAGATGATAATCAAAGGACATGGCACAAAGCATTGGTTGATGCTCTATGGGCAAATAGGATCATGCCAAAGATGGCAATTGGTATGTCCCCTTTTCAACTTCTTTACGGTATTAATGCTGAGATACCAATCACTTTAGAGTTACCAGCCTTGAAATTGGTGAAGGCCATTGAAGATCAGACATATGAGAGTTCTATTAACAAAAGAATCATGTGCCTGACTAAGTTAGAGGAACTGAGAACCATGGTGGTGGACAGAATCACTACTCATCAAAGTCTAGTAAAGAAACTCTTTGATTAGAAGGCCAAAAATCATGATTTCTAGATTGGGGATCAAGTCTTGCTGTGGGACAAAAGAAGAGAACCAAAGGGGATGCATGGAAAATTTGATTCCCTTTGGAGAGGCCCATTCATAATTCATCAGCACATGGGTGAAAATAGATTTCTATTGAAATACCAAGATGGCACACTCTTTTCTCTGCCCCATAATGGGTAGCATCTGAAACACTTCAACTCTTGAAGTATCAGATCATTGCCTCTGTATATATGTATATTTGTATAGTTTTTAATGCTATTTTGTTTTGTTTATTTTTATTTTATGCCTTTAATTTTTGGGTAGCATGACTCTGAAGCCTAATGGTACACTTGAAGACACTAGAGATTTTGAATTCTACTCCTTTCAATTCATTTTGCAATTGGTAGAAGTTCCCCAACTGGAGCTAGCTATTGTTCCCCAAAAGTAGCATTCATTTTTTGGGACAACATTTGAATTATTTTGGTCTTATAGACCAAAATTGTCTCTTCCATTTTTAAAATTTGTCTTAGACATTCAGATTCCTCATTTTCAAAGCTTCTTAGAAAATCTACAGACTTTGCTAGTCAAGTTCAATGGGTTTTCATGTTGATTTTTACAAACTTTGTATCTTCAGATTCTACAAGCAGGTTCATTTATACAGGTTCAAAGGCTTCTACAGGCAGTTTCAGTCAAAAGAATCATTTTTCAACACTTAGCCATTTTCAGGGATTGGCTCAGAGTTTTGGTTCAATTGAAAATCTTCATCAGCAAGCATCTGAGTGCAAAAAAGAGACTTGAACTGTTGAACCATTGAACCATTTTGGTTCAAAGGTTCAATGGGTTCAAGGTTCAATGGCAGGTTCAACCAAAGGAATAGTTTAATGGCTCAGTTCAACCAAGCAGTTCAATGCTTTATTTCACTTAGTGTCTTTTGGTTTAACTCTTTATTTCATTCAGTTGGTTCATTATTTCAGTTCATCCTTTGGTTCAACATCTACATGTTCAACAACAGGTTTAAAGACATTTTTCAAAGCTTTGTTTGAACCATTGAACCAAAAATTTGGTTCAACATCTTGGTTCAATGAATAGGTTCATCCACTTGTTTCATTCACTCGGTTCATTGGCTTGAACCATTGGCTTGAACCATTTTGGTTCAATGCCTTGGTTCAATCGAACAGGTTCAACGAGATGGTTCAACTGTTGGTTCAAAGGCAAGTTCAAATGTTTGGTTCAAAGTTTAATTCATCGGCTTGTTTCATTCATTGAACCATCAGCTTAAACCATTTTTGGTTCAACATCAAAGTTCAAAGGGGTAGTTCAATGCAAAAGGAGACTTCTTGAAGGATAAATGCCCTTGTAGAGGACACTTAATCAACCAAAACACCCTTTGGAAGGGTTATTTTCAAAGGAATAGTTAAGTAAATTTCTTCAGATTTGTTTAAGACATTTGAAAATTGGCTTAACACTTAACTCTTTCAGACTTTTGTCTAAAGGAATTCCTTTAGATAAAAATTTTGAAAGAATTCTAAGTGGCTATGGGCTCAAAAGATCTGAAGACCAGTCAACAATTTCGTGGAAGAAATTTTTGCAGACTTTTGTTCACAAGAATTTTCCTCAGGCAAATTATCCATGGGAATTTTCTATGAGACAAATGTCCACAGAAATTACCTAAAGGATAGTCTGTGGGAATTTTCCCTAGGGAAAATGTCTATGGGGAACATTCATGGGAGAAATCCCAGGGAAATATTTGTCTATGAGAACTGCCAAGGCAAAGCGCTGTCGAAGGACCTTGAAGGGCAGGTGCCCTTACGGGGGACTCTCAGCGGCCAAAGTGAAGGATCATTCCAACTCAACAAGGATAATTTATCAAGGCCTAAAAGGGTAAGTCTAATCTAGAAAAGTGCCAAGCAAAAAGCCAAAAGCCAAAAGAGGACCAAGGGGTGACACGCCCGAAGACGTCAAATTCAACACAGCTGACTAGCCATTGGAAACATAGTGATGGGCATATGAACGTCAAATTGAAGACAAAGAAATAGCTGTTGATCCTTTGAATTCACAAACCTGAATGCATTCCCAGAATTCAAGACCAAAACTAGTTGAAAGTGAGGAAAGATAAAACAATGAATGAATTCATGGCCTGATTTAATTAACCTGGAAAGAAGGAACGATGAAGACAAGATCAGACTGCCGATTGGACATTGAAAGTTGTAATCTTTCAATTGTGTGGCTTGTTTATCTACATTGAAAAGATCAAATGGGTAAAATGCCCCAAAGATCTAGCCTATCTTCTTAACATTTCCCAATGCATCATGATGTATTACTGTTCTCGAGTCCTTCTTCAAGTGGCTATATAAGGGATTTTCTTTCATTGTAAAACCATCTTCTTTTTGACAATATGAATGAAACTCTGCCCAAATTGAGAGGCATCATTGAGACTTTGTGCTCAGTCTATTGATCATATTCTGTTAATGAAATCAAGGGATTTTTTTAGACTTTGTGTTGTGATATCTTTTCTATTTCATTAATTTAATAAGCAAGATTAGTAAAATTAGTTAGGAAGGTGTCCTGAAGAATCAACTGTGGAGAGACTTTGTGCTCCCATAAGTTGCCTTCAGTGTGTTTTATTTATATTGCTGTGTAAAGGACTTTGAGAAGATTTTGAGCTTTCATTGCCCTTCCTATATCACTCTTGAGTATTTCAGGTGTAGACTTTGTGCTGTGTCTCGATTTGTTGGTTACCATACCTTCAATTATATTTTGCTTTTTATTTCCAGGAGTATTCTTGTGGCTAGTTGAACAGTTGTTCTGAAAGAAGAGGAGTCTTATCTATCATTCTCTTTAGTTTTTCCTTTGTTTTGTATACATCATCTATGAAGAAAGAGAGATGGATGATTTGTCCTACCCTTGAGTATTATTTTCTATTTACGCATATACATAGCATATCCACAGGGAACCTCCCCTTGATGAGAGGAGAGAGCAGTCTCCTTCTAATGTGATAAAATTACAAATTAAGATGACTAATCTTCTTACTTTGGCTGATAATACCTATTTTGTTTACCAGTACGCTAATAGACAAAATATTCAACCAACATTATGCATACTCATAGAACCAGATTTGAGCCAAATTAAGAAAACCCATATATATAATGTCAAATTAACACCTGCAAGTGTATGGAATTTAAAACACAACTCACTTGGATGGTAACTAGTAAAAATTCAAATGAATGGGGAGTATAATAGTTTCCTTGCCTTTTAAAATACTTCTAGCTTCCACATAATGAATGTAAAACCAATCAAACCATTTATGAAAACCTAATGCCACATAAAACTCCTCCATTTTCTCCACATGGATGAAAAGATGAATAGATATATGAATTTCCTTTGTAATAGGCTCACAAAGTCCATTTAACTTAACTACCTCTAACCCTCTTCATCACCATGTACTAATTTTTTTGAGATAGTATTCCCATGCAATGGTCTCTCAAAATTAGAACCATGAAAATGAACAAAAATAACTCTATTTGGGTTTTAATAGTCTTGACATCCTTTGATGGATATTTGATCCAATTCCACCATTACAAAGTTTATGGAAAACAAAAAACAAAAATAACTTCAAAAATAATGCTAAATCCCCAAGGTTTATGGGTCATGTTCCAAGAAAAGCCAAGCCAGGACTTGGTCACTTTAATAACAACCTCCAAATAAGAGTCCAAAAAAGCAATGACCATAATGCAATAGTTACCTTACTCAAGATAAATTAAAAATTATTTAATGCCTTTAAACCATAATCAATGGTTAATGTCTTTATCTAAAATAAAGATCATTTAAGAAAAATGAAATTGGATTGTGGCAGTGATTAATATCACTCAAAAGTCCAAACACAAACAAAGACTTGAAAACAAGTTAAATAACATTCATGGACCAATGTAATTCCAAAACCAACAAAGGTGATAAACAAGAATAAAATCATTAAGGATAAATACTTTCAAGATGATAAAATCCAAAATCCAATAACTTAGTCGAGAAGACTATTACATTCCAATAATGCCGACAAGTGTCAACTTTTTCAAATAGTTGAAATCAAAATTAAGTAGAGAAATTATTAAATAAGAATTAAAAACTAACTCAAGACTTATTTCAATAATGTGATCAAATATAAATAAGGTTAAACACTCAACATAATAATTTAAGCATTAAAATGAATCAAATCATACATAAAATATTCAAAACTCAATTTTTGAAAATTTTAAGTTAACTATTTCTTTTTGTTCACTTTCTCAGCCTCACTTAATTACTTGGAGTCACATCCAACCTATCTCATATCATGTACTTACAGTCACAATAGACCATCAACAACATCTATATTATATGAGAGTAATAAATGCAATAATAACATTAAATAATAATAATATAACAAAACTAAATAATGAAATAGTAATTCATTAAGCATGAAATTTCCAATGCTACAATGAAATTACATAAAAACAATTAGCTCATATCATATAGATGATCACTCAAAGATCAACAACATCATAATGGATCATATCATAGATCATAGAACTATATTATAATAGTAAAATTAAACAATCATGTCCCAAATAGTTCATAATCTAAACCACTAATAACAAGTAAATTAAGTACATAAAAATAGGATCATGACATCCTACCCCACTTGGACAAGAGTCATTCTAATGATTAAAATGGCCAAGGATAGTTTTTCTTGAAAATAAGCCTATCATTCTATGTAGCACTTCTTTTAGACAAAATATCCCTTTGAACCAAAATTTGGGAAATCTCATGATTTTGCATACTAATGTTGTGATGGTCTAGGATTTTCACTAGATCTAACTACATGTTTTCCTCTTCTAAAACTTGAAGATGAGTCCAATCTTGAATGTGAGAAGGATAAGTCATGTACTTTCTCAATAGTACAACATGAAAAACATCATTAATCTAGGATAGAGAAGGAGGAAGGGCTAGTCGATAGGCAACAAGACTAATTTTCTCCAAAATTTCAAAGGTTCCTATAAACTAGGGAATTAGTTTAGAAGTTTTTCCAAACTTTATTAAAATTTTCTATGATCTAACACATATAAAAAATTTATCACCAACTTTAAATTCACAATGTGACCTTTTTAAATCAACATATCTCTTTTATCTATGAAAGGTAGCCTTAAGATTTTATTTTATTATTTACGTTTGCCTATCATACTCTTGTAAACCATCAGGACTAGTAACAATTCTATTTTCTAAACTTTCTCAGCCAAGTGGGGTTCTACACTTACGTCTATACAAAGACTTGAAAGGATCCATCTTAATAATAGAATGATATGTGTTATTTTAATCAAATTCAACAAAGTGTAAATAATATTCCCATTTACCATGTTGATCTATACATAAATTCTTAACATGTCTTCCAAAACCTTATTAAATCTTTCTATCTGACCATATATTTTTGGGTGATAAGATGATCTAAAATTCAATATTATACCAAAATCAATAGTCAAAGTTTTCCTAAACCTTAAAGTAAAATTTTTGTCTCTATCTAAAATAATTTCATATATGCCATGAAATTGTAATACTTCTTTCACAAACCATTTATTAAACATGGATGCATCATTGATTAAATTTCCAATAATGAAATGAAAATTTTTAGTAAATTTATCTATTACTACTAGAATAGTATCATGTTTTATTTAATATTTTGGAGAACTAGTTATGAAATGTAGAGAAATAATAACCCACTTAGCTCATGGAACATTGTGAGGATACAACAGTCCACTGAGATGGTAATGTTCAACTTTCATATTTTGACATTCTAGTCATTTTCCCATAAAATTCAACAAATTTATGTTTTAATCTAGACCAATAACATAACCTTTTCAAATCATGTGTCATTTTCATGAAACCAAGATGAACAAAATGAGGTGTTGCATGCACTTATTTCAGTAAAATGTTCCTTAAGTCACCAAACTCAAGCACAAAAATTCTATTTTTGTGTCTGATTAAACAATTAAAACCAATATAAAAGTTAGAAAAATTATTTTTAATAGGATCATCATCAAAACTTACACTTAAATCTTTGAAAACTATATCATAACACTATTATTATAAAATTACTATCTAGAATAGACAAGGCTATGAGACAAGTGCATCAGTTGAGTGCATTAGTAATATGATTCTCTTTACCTTTCAAATATGAAATGCTCATATCAAAATTACTCAAAAATTCTAACCATGTACGTTAGCGAGCATTTAGATCATTTTGGAAAAATAAATATTTTAGGCTATGATGATTAGGTTTTACTTTAAAATGCTTACCTAGAAAGAAGTGTTTCCATTGTCTCAAAGCATGTACAATGGAAACAAGTTCTAGGTCATATATGGTGTAATTTTTCTCATGATCTTTCAGTTTCTATGACTCATAAGCCACAAATGAACCAACCTGAGTTAACATGCCATCTAAGCCTTCTTTAGATACATTAACTCATATTTTAAATTTTTTTTAGGATCTAATATAATAATTAGATGTGTTGTAGTTAACAACTCTATAAGAATTTGAAAATTTTGTTCACATGCTAAAGTCTAAAAAAACTTCTTACCCTTTCATTTTAAGGAAGTTATTGGATCAACTAACTTAAATTTTTTTAACAAACCTTCTGTAATAACTAGTTAGTCCCAAAAAACTATGTAATCCATGTACATTTTTAGGAGTAAGCCACTCTTAAAAAACCTTAATCTTAGTTGGATCAACAAAAATACCAACATTAAATATTAAGTGACTCAAATATTTGATCTCAATTTGGAAGAAAGCACATTTAGATAGCTTACCAAAAAATTTATATTGCCTTAGCCTTTACAACACTAAACACAAATGTTATACATGTTCGGTTGAATTTTTAGAATATATTAAGATGTCATCAATAAAAACTAGAAAAAAAATTTCTAGAAAATATTTGAAGACACTATTAATTAAATTCATAAATGTAACAGGTGCATTTATTAAACCAAAGGGAATTACCATAAACTTATAATGTCTATACCAAGTTCTGAAAGTAGTCTTATGGATGCCTTCATCCTTGATTCTCGCTAGTGATAACTTGATATCAAGTCTATCTTAGAAAATATAGTTTTATCCTTAATTTAATCAAATAAATCATCCATCCTTGGAAAAGGATAATGATTATTAATAGTAAACTTGTTAAGCATGTGGTAGTCAACACACAATCATAAGTCTCTATCCTTATTTTTCATAGAGACCACATGTACACCCCAAGGTGACATACTTGGCCCAATACTACCATTTTCAAAAAAATCTTGTAGTTAAGTTTTCAGCTCCTTAAAATATTCTGCATTCATATGATAAGGTGATTTAGATGTAGGGGCTACCCTAGGTGTTATATCAATAGCAAATTCAAACTCTCTCTTAGGAGGAAAACAAACAAATTCTCTCCTAGGAGGAAAAAAAAAGAATATGATGTTTATCTTATAGGGGTTATTTCTTCCATCTATACAACATATAATTTACATCCATTACACATTGATTTATTCAAATATAAGGCTAATAGTAGCTTGCATACTTTAAATTTTATCAAACCTTGAATTATTACTAATTTTACCATGTTATCATAACATTTTACCTCTTTCTTATAGCAATATACATTGGCTTTATGTTGTTACAACCAATCCATGTATAGAATGACATCAAAATAACCAAGAGGAACTAAAAATATGTTAACATGGGTTTGAAAATTACTTAAGTCTAAGCTTACTTATTCAAAACATTTATAAATTAGAACCCATTTTCCTAAACTAAACTCAACATCCTAATTGTCAGTCAATGTCACAGGATAAATTTTACATCTAGTTGTTATCTTAGGATTAAAAAAACTATCAATTTCTCTTGAATGAAATAAAATAGAAATAGAAATATCATTTAATTTACCTCTTAATTTGATATGGGTTTTTTGTAAATTTGTGTTTCTATTATCCATAGTTGTATACACCCTATGGTTAGCTGATTGACCTAATTTTAACTTGGGATAATCCTTACGATAATAATTATCACCACATTCCTAACATACTAAAGTCCTTTGAGGTGATATAAGAATGGTATTTGACTCAATAGTAGGTACATTTTGACTACCATGGGTCTGATTTATTTTTAAAGTTTGCATCTGTAGAGAATTTTGATTCTTGAATCTTTTATTATGTCCTTGAAATTTATTAAAACCACTTGTACTCCTAGTGAATCTATTGTTTTGATCAGATTTATTAAAGTTATTATGAGTAAGAGAAAGATTATTATTCTTAGACTATTGTCTATTATATTTAAAATCCTACCTTACCTTTTAAAAAGCATTCTCTTTCTCTTTTACCTAATGATCAAGCTCAATAGTAGTAGATAGAGTCTTAGGATTGGTCAAATTAAGATCATACATCAATATCTCCTTCAACCCCATCTTAAATTTGGTCACTTTAGTTTCTTCATCATGCATGTAGTTAACATGATGTAGTAGGTTTAAAAACTTATTTTTGTACTCAGTTATAGATATTTTTGTTTCTTTAACAGCTAAAAATTAGTTATTTTCTATTATTTAAAGTTTGAGATGAGATATCTCTTCTTGAACTACCTTTCAAAAGTAGTCTAGGTAAGATTCATTAGCTATTAACCCTCTAAAGCATAGAGATAATTCCACCAAAGAGCTATAGATCTAACTAATTGATAATCATTCATTCTTACTTTCACATTTGAGGGCATATTTTGAAGGTTAAAGTAATTATGTAGGTGAATCAACCATGCATCAAATGTATCACTAGATTCCTAACTTGAAAAAGGTGGTGGGGGAAATTTTTTTAGCTCCTTGATAATAGGATCAACCACATTTATAGGGTTATCTTGGAACACTAGCTTAACACCCTAACCTTCTTCTCTATAAGGAAGTTATTTAGGTGGAACACCCTACAAGTTATTCAATCTATGTTTTTGGGTATCTAACATATTTTTAAGTGAATTTAAATTAGTAAATATCCCATTCAAGACTACCTCTTGGTTAGCATTGGGATTATTTTTATCATGATTAGGGTCACTAAAATTACTATCAACATTGTTGAGATGAGGTGTCTCTTTTTTAGGAGATGGCCTTATGACCTCTACCTCTACCTCCACCTCTACCTCTACCAGGGTTAAAATCCCTTCAGTTTCTATTTACTATTATATATCTTGTCCTCACCATTATGTGGTGAAATAAACAATAGATTAACAAGAAAAATAACAAGTAACTTTCCCCAAAGTTCCCTATATTAGTAAAACCTAGATATAATATCAATATGTAACAACCACATATTTTTTTTCTAATAAGGTGATAAAAATCTATGGCAAAATTTTTTTAAATAGAGTTTAGAATGGAAAAATGTAATGAGATTCATAACTATGTTATATCCAACATAGGAACTAGACTAAGTCCATAAATTAACAACAAATTTATTAGGAACCATTTTAACTACTTAGTATTTGGATAGAAGTGGGCCAGTATAGGAAAAATCATGCACACCTATCCATGTAATTCATTATGGCCTTCCTATCAAATCCATAATTAACTTATACACTTACTTGAGTACCTACATAGGCTATAAAATAACCTATACCTCATTAGGTAAACTAGAAAATTTTAAAAAACAACTATAAATTGTAAAACAAATTCAATAAAAGAACCATCATAATAAGATTGCATAAGAAATATATACCAAACTTCTAGGCATCAAGTAGTGATCATTGGAAGGACTATTTCCAAGAGCAATGAAAATTTCTAGAACATATTACCAACACGACAACCATTCATGGGATGAGTTGTACAACCTCAAGCTAGGTATCTTAGAGAAAGTATATTAACCAATTGCTTATTTGATCAAAGGTATAAATATAACATAAGAGTATAACTAATTAATTCCATGTTCTTATATCTCTTAATATGTTTCAAAAACCAAACTTAAGTTCTACTTTGGAACAACTTATTAATTTTACAATGCAAGGTTAACTTCATATTCATAACCCAATTGGATGACATTCACAAGTCAAGTCAAGCCTTCTTAATTATTTTATTAAGTTTATTCATCCTTTTTTAGGTTATGAAAACATACTTATAACATAATTTTTTTAATTTCCTCATGATTTCAAAGAACTCTATGCACTTATATTAGGTTTATCACTTAGCCTTATTTCCTTAAGTGAATTAAACATCAACTTAGATCAATATCCTTTATACTATGAGTTTAATTAATTATTAAGGAGAATGCCTTACGTATTATAAAATTTATCTTTGTTATCTTCTAAGGAAGATTTACCAATTCCAAAATTAATGATTAAAACTCAAACTATAAACTTTTAACAATCCCTTGTCATTATAATGAAAAAGGAAAACTTTTTATTATTCCACAAGTCATTTCCAAGTAAAGAGTAGATGTTATTCAAAAACATCATTCCTTAGTTCAAATAACCATTTGAAATTAAAATCTTGATTTACTTATATATTTATTATCTTGATTTTAGCTTAGATTTCTTAGCTTTAAGACATACATGAGATTTGACCATAATTAATTCTATCTTAGTTTAAAATTATTCAACCCAACATTTCCAATTGATTATGTAAGGATGTCATAACAATACTATAAATTTTAATAGTTATATTATTGATTCCTTTTTAAAATATTACATTCTTAATAATCCTTAAGAAGATATTAATATATAATAACTTTTGAAGTTCTTTAAAATAATCCTTAACAAAGATTCCATATTAACAATTGTATCCTTTAATAGATTAAGGTAAGTATTATGTTTTGTTTTAGTCTAATGAATACATATACCAATGATATAAGAATACAAATTAACTCAACTTGACTTGATCAAGTAGTATAATATTTAACTTTAATAAACACAATGTTCAAATATTATCTCTCAGTTGAATCTTACAAACTTAATTCAAAAGCAACTAAATATCTATTTTAATAACCAACTAGCTTAATGAAATCTATATGACATAAGACGACTAATATTATTCCATAGTCACATGAAATTTATAAATATTCATGAACACTTAGTCATAATATAAGATAACAAAATTAACTTGGTCCAACTATGCAAAGAGATGAATCCACATTCTCAATTTATGTATAAAAATTTGAGCTTCAATTATGAGTCTGCCTATAACAAAACACTCAATCCAATAATATGAAACTAATATATGTATGAATTTAACTCATTTAGTTATAGGTTCACATTATCTAAATGCCACAATGAATTTCCATAAAGTCATATATGTAAATGACAAATAATGAATAGTTTGATATTTAAAAGATCAAACTCCAATCATAATTATAATTAAACTTGCATACAACTAACTTATGAAAATTAATTATAACATTAACCTTTCATCAAATAATTGAAAAAAATGAACATACTTAATGAATTTAACTATATAATACTTAACCAACTCATTTTACATTTGAACTTCTTCACTTTAAAATCAATACTACAAATATTTCAAAACTAGTGCAAGTAGAATCAAGCAATCTTCTGCATGCAAATCCAATGAATTAAAACCCACCTTGCCAATCCTAAATATCTCAACCATAAATTTCCCTATACCACCCCATCCATCAGTTGGATGTGATTCAGGCCAGTTGAGAGAAGTGAGTAAGATTAATAGTGACTACTGAGCTTGATTGAACAAATAATAAATAACTAAATAAAACAAATTGAACTCATTAATATTCAAACATGCCAAGATTTATTACCTTGTCATAAAATTTAAGATTATTTCTCATCCCTCTGAGCTTCTAATTTTTGAGTCACATTTTATTCAATATATATAATATGATCCACAAATTATTCTATATATCTATATTTACATCCATGTATTGCATTCTAATTTAATAAATATAAATAAGATAGAATATAATCCCACATTATTATTAACTCATAAGGTTAATAAAACAATAGTTATTAGATAAAAAGGTTATAAGACCAACATGAAAATAATCAATCAAAACCCTTCAATCATTAGCACCAAAATATAACTCATAAAAATGAATTAAACTAGTCAAGTATCCAATAAAAAGAGAGATACATTTTATACTGGAAGTCAACCATGATACTCATAGTATATATAATCGAGTGATAAATATACATGAAAATAAAAAATTAATCAACACCCTCTATACTGACTCAAAATAAAATCATATTTGTATGATAAAATAAAATATTGATTTGAGATAAAACCTTAATGATGACGAAACCCATTCAATTTATTTCATTCCAAATTTCACAAAATGATTTCAAACAAAATAAAACATGCAACCATGACAAAAAAAAGAATAATGATTGTAATTTTACTCCCACCCAAAATGATTACCAAACACCCAAAATTAAACCCAACATAATAATGGTGATTTATATGGTAGGTTTGGACCTCCATACTCATTTCCAAATACATCTGACTTGATTTAACATGAAAAAAAACCTAAGGTGCCCAAATAAAATACATTCCATAAATAAATAGCCATGGATGTAGTCTAAATAGTTATAGGAAAACTAAAACCCCAAGACTGATGACCTCTATAGGTGGTAAAACCAAAAATAATGTAGGGTTTAAATAAAATTAAAAACTCATCTATTATGCATATTCACATAACCATATAAGAGCCAAAAAAAGAAAACCCATATATGTAATGCTAGATTAACACCTATAAGTGTATGAAATTTAAAACACAACTTAATTGGATGCATGCTATTAAAAATGCAAATTAATGGCTAGTATAATAGATTCCTTATCTTGCAAAATAATTCCATCTTCCACATAATGAATGCAAAACTAGTCAAACTATTTATGGAAACCCGATGACATTAAAAACACCTCTATTCTCTCCACATGGAAGATAAGATGACTAAATATATAAAGTTAATTTTTAATAGGCTCACAAAGTCCCTAAAAATTAATTACCTCTAATCCTTTTGGCCACCATGCATTGAACATTTTATTAGAGTTTCCCCATTTGATGGTTTTTGAAAATGAAAACTCTGTAAATGACCAAAAATAACCCTATTAGGGTTGGAAGACTCTCAAATTCCTTACATGGAGAGTTAATCCAATGCCACCATTCCAAATTTTATGTCAAACAAAACAATACAAATACAACTTTGAAACTAATTACATGTCCCCAAGGTTCATGGACCATGTTCCTATTAAATCCAAGCTAGGACTTGGGTCACTTTAATAACAACCACCAAAGAAGATTTGAACAAAAAAATGAACCTAATGAAACAATTATCTTTCCCAAGATAAATTCTAAATGATTCAATTCCATTAAATCTTAATCAATGGTTAATACCTTTATCAAAGATTAATTTTGTTTAATCAAAATGAAACAGGACTGTGGTAATGATTAATATAATTCTAGAGTCCAAACACAAACTAATACTTGACAATAATGTAAATATAATTCATAGACTAATTCAATGCCAAAATTTAAAAAGGTGATAAGCAAGATGAAAATCATTAAGTAACAAAACTTTCAAGATGATCAAATCCAAAATCCAATAACTCAATTGATAAGACTATTACATTCCATCAATGCATACAAGTGTTGACTTGTTTAAGGAGTTGAAATCAAAACTAAGTAGAGCAAAGATTGAAAAAAATTCAAAACCAAATCAAGACTTATTTCAATAATGTAATTGAATCCAAATAAGGGTAAACACTCAACATATTAAGTTAAGCATAAAAATGATTCAAAGCATCCATAAAATAGTCAAAGATCAATTTTTTAAAATTTTAATTTTAATATTTCTTGTTGTTCACTTTCTCAACCTCACTCAATTCCTCAAAGTCACATCCAACTTAGATCATACCATGTATCTTTGGTCACCATATACCATCATTAACATCTATACTATATAAGATCAATAAAAGCAATAACAACATTAAATAATAAGAATAATATAATTGAACTAAATAATGAATCAATAACTCATTAAGCATGAAATATCCAATGATATAATAAAATTACATAATAATAACCATTTCATAACATCTATTTGATCACTCGTAGATCAACATCATTATAATGGATCAAATCATAGATCATAAAAATGTATCACAATAGTAAAATTAAACAATCATGTCCCAAATAGTTCATAACCACAACCACCAACAACAAGTAAATTAAGTGTAGCAAAACATGGTAAAGATAATAGAGTGTGTATTATGTTAAATTTTCATAAGTGAACTGACACATATTATAAAGTATAAGTTTGATACTTATAGGATATGAAAAATATATTCAATGTGAACTACTAGAGATAATTAAAGAGATGTAAATTTTTTACAAGGATAGGAAAGTAAGATCACATAATTTAAAGTGGAAAAAACTTCATTTTATATGCCTAATATTATAGGTCTACATACAATGTATATGAGAAAGATCATACACTCATATAATGATATTTATCACTATAATTTTGTGTGGTGTCTACATCAATTTTGGTGCATATATTACATATTTATACTAATAATAGAAGAGGTAGTTATAACTACTAATAGTTTCTAATAGAATGGTTATAAATTCATTTCATCTTATTTATACACATTGGTTAAAATTCCTTTAAGAGTGGATATTTAATTATTTAGTCATATGTTGAATCAAAGAGATTTGAATATGTATTATAGAGTTGAGAAGTGCCACATCACCAACTATATAGATGTCATGTGTAAAAATATCCATGCAAGTTTTATGGTATGTCACAATAGTTCTACAAGGTGTAAGAGGCTTTGCATAATATTGAAGTGTTATGTATAAAATTGGCCTATTTCTAATTTAATACTAACCATTATCTTCATAAATTAAATTATGAACTTTTAAAAGGCTATGATAAAAAAACATTAAATAAATTGTGGCATACTGATATATTCCTAGTCACACTACATTATGATAGATAATATTGGATGCACCCAAATATTTACATATTTTATACTATACAAAATCATATCCTTATAATTAGCATCACATATTTTTAACAATGTAGAAACTATTATTAATAGTAATGTAGATACCTAGATTTAATAGAATACCTATTTCATAATACCTTTTTAGTGACTTTGCATGTATAAATCTCAAACCATGACTTGATTTATTAATAATACTTTACTCTTTAAATTTTGATTGTATTTTTTATTACATTTGGCTATGAGACCCCTTATATTACCATGACCAACTACAAATAACATGTTATAGAGATATTTGACCCTCCCTCTCACTTTTGGAGTGTGTTAAGCCTTGGGTTAGTTTCAATATTTACTATCAATATGGACTATCAACATTGATCATAAATAGTAAAACTAAACTAGGTCCCCTTTTAATTTATTTTAGGCACATTTCATTTTATGACCATTTTTTGGGCATGATTCAACTTATTTTATCAACTTTTTCACACCATTAGGTACTTAGTTAAAATTTAGAGATTCATATATAAAAAAATACAATGTAAGATATTTTGGAACAAACACATTGAATTTTTAAGAGTTAGAAAAGATTACCTATTCCACCTATAGGATTGTTAAATCATAATATCAAGCTTAAAAGGGTTAATTCATATCTTCATGCTTGTACCAGGTAAAAAATAGGAGAAATAACATCTAGACTTGTATACATAATTATATACATCAACACATTAATTGGAGAAGTATATTCAATTTTTAGCCATCTTCAAAGTATTATAAATGTGTTGTAGTGATTAATATTTCAATGGGGATTGATCAAGGTCAGTCCAACTCAACCCTTTCATATAAAACCCCCCATTTGATATTGGATCAATTATGAAAAATGGGGTTGTAATGTAGAGGTATTATTGCAAAAATATGGAAAGAGATAGAGGAAGAAAAAACATCACAGATGCAGCCGTGTCTCTTCATAAAGTAACATTCACCCACTTTACATAATGTCAGTTCTGACCATTATAGTTAATAACAATTATTGATAGTGACCAAATATATTAAAAATATATAGATTAATAGGTGAAGACATGTCATGTGTAGAGAAATGATGCAATTTTAAGGTGTATAAATTAGATAATTGGGGTTCAAATCTGCATGGAAAATAAACTAAAAATTCTCTTACCACTTATTGGCTAATCATTATTATATTTAGTATACTTAATTATATATATTTTTCAAATTTAAATTGAGGCATTATTATAAATAATTTATATCTTAATTAGATTAATATAACTCATTAATCTAATTAGGTTAAAACATACTAATGAACTCGTACACATATTGATAACATTCTTACACTTTTTTGAATCCCATTAGTCAACTCTAATCCTAAGATCACTCTAAAAATAACTTGAATCATATATTTAAGGTTTTATTCACTTTTATTCACTATATACTTATCACTCATGATCACATATTACTAAATATTTACTATATTCCCTTTAACTGAGGTCTGCTCTTAAATTTCTTTAGTTGATAATGACTCACTACAATACCTTATGTCACCCTCTTATATCAACATTTACTTTACTTTTCCCATCAAAATTAATTGATTGTATCTTATTGGTTACTCATTTAAGACTTTATAAAATCCTAAACAGGACTTTACAACATTCTCACATTCTTTAATAACCTTTATTTATACCCTCCTACAAGTGCTTGGTAGATTACAACCAAAGATAAGATCTTTTGAATCTTTAAAATACTTTTGTTTTACTAATAATTCTAAGACTCAGTCCTTTATAGCTTAATTAATTTCATGTTTTAAGATTTAAAACCAATTTGTAAAATTTAATGTAGGGAACCTACACACCAAATCTAAGGCATTTCCATTCAATAAAAACAAAATTACAACCATTTTACTGTTCTCTTGATACAACCACTTATAACCTAATTTTACTTCCTTGACATAGTTCTAAGCTTTAATGATATATCTTTTGATAATCATCTAATAAATCTCTAATTATATGTTTTGGATTCTTAACTCAAATTCACATTTACCTTCCAAATTTTAGCACTTTTTATTGGTTAAATCTCAAGATATGGTTCTTTTTCCAAGCATGTCCTTATTCTAATTTTTTACACAGTCATAAGACCCTGAGAGCATCAATTTGATTATTATTAAAGGATAAAAACTATTAGGAATTCGTTTCAATTTTATCAAGTTCTATACTAATTTCCCCTTCTATTTTAAACCCCACTTCTTGTCCATGCATGTATAGTTACATAAAACAACTCACTTTAATGGATTATTAAGCAACTGTAGAATATTCTTGAGCCAAGACCAACTTTGAATAATGTGTTTATGATAAATGAATTATCACGTTTAACCAATTTCTTACCATAAAAATCAATGAAAGATTAAATATTGAGTATAAATTGATCCAAGATCAACACTCTTTTATGGTGAATGAGTATTTATAAAAATAGTTAAACATTTCATGGTCCATATATAATGAAAATGCCTCATCATCTATTTGGATGACTCAATCATATAACCAATATAAAATCCTTAACACAAATTTATAAGGTTCAATCTAATCGATGCGTACCTCAACCAAATCAATATAAAAACAATATGATAATATTGTGCATCAAGATATTCAAACCACCATTGCATTGATAATAAAATTTTAAATATTAATTCCCATTCAAGGAAATTTTTAGATAAACACCTACCAATTGCCACATTTATTGACTTTATTCTTATATAATATAATTCTATCATTCAAATTTAAATCTGAGAACCCAATAATATATAAATAAACACAATCCCTTATTGTAATCCAAACCAATCCAAATATTTGTACCAAATATATGAAATATTATTCTAAATTACCTTTTCATTATTATTTTCCTCCATGGATCAAAGTATTTGTCCATCCTTCCTTGTATCAATTCTTTTTCCATACACAGGCATTTTACATTCTTCATAAAAACCTTCCAAGATGCATATGAACTTCTTAACCATACCAAAATATCACTCATCTATTAATTAAACATAAAATATCTTATCTTGGGAATTTCATTCCTTTCATTAACTAAAAATATTCATTACATACAATCCTATGGAGTGTTATAGGCCTAAAAGCCTTATTTACTATTTTCCACTCCTATTATTTATGTACTAAACCTCCTATTATATTCTTTAATACTTCATGCTTCAACCTTTTGTGTTTGTTTTTTGCCTTACTTTATTCCTTCAAAATTGGGTCTTAGACTTATCATTACGTAAAAACTCCATCTTGAACAAGTTAGTTACAAGATTATCTCCCCTTATTTAGAGATGACCAACTATATTCTAAGTTTGTTTTTTTCTACATTGCATTAGTCTTCTAGATAGTTTCTTAGAGAAAATTACATTTACACAAGGTAATTACATGTTTACATTTATCCTTTACTATTGACCATACTTATTACAAGCCTTCAAATATATATATTTCCTTTTTGATAGGAAATCTCTATTTAATGACTTTTTACTAATTTTTTTATAGATATCCATAGCACTTAATAAGACTTTAAATAAGTACATTTTGATATTTACATTTTGAACATAGTCATTTCTTGATGCTCTTGTATCAAATTCCCCTGGTGGTAAAGTTTTGATCTCCTACTCAAAGGCAATGTTGTTTTCTTCTTTCTTCTTTTCTTGTTTTTTAAAATTTATTCTTCTTTATTATTTTTTCATGATGTATGATCCCAAGTGTTTCATTCTTCATTTCATATTCTTCAATGACATCTAATATATAGGACTCCATTTCTTCTTATTCAAAACCTATACATGCAAAACTAAATGCATAATTAGATTTTAAAAAATTGAGGCATTGTTGCCTCTCCACCACCATCTTATTTATTTAAGAGATTAATTAGCTACATTTAAGCTTATTTGATATCTTCCTCATCTCCTATGAGGTTTATATCTTCTGAATCTAGCATGATCTTTTGTCAAATCATGTCTCCATCTTCACTATATTTTGCTATGTCTTGAGATAGAACTGATTTATTTTTAATTTGTCTCATTAAAGACACCTCTTCTTGATGCATATTAAGTTATACAAACACTTCAATAGGTCCTTCACTCTTGCATTAATTATTCATGAACATATCTAAATATTTAATTTTTTGATTATATAGAGCATCTTCATGAAAATTTACATTTTTTCATTAAATACAAAATTATAATAGAAAATTTGAGGACTTTGAGCCTCTCTAAATGCTTATTTTTATTCACATTCATCTTGAATGAGCCTATACATAGAATTAAATTCTTCTTCATCTCCATACATCTCTCCATTTTTAGGATGATAAATTTCTACATTACCATACTCTGTTATCCAATCAATTTTTACATAAGCATATTGCTCATGATTTTCAAATTCTTTCCTTCAAAGTGAACTTCACCTTCATTCACTTCTATACCTATATTCACACATGGAAATAAAATGTCAGATATTAAACCATGAGGCTTGATTGCCTCTTTATTTTTCTTCTTAGATTGATTTGTTAACAATCTCTTTTGTTTCTTCCATTTCCTTTTCTCAAATATTTCTCTGAGAGACCACTTGATCCTTTTTCTGATCCTTATACAAAATATGTATCTATATTATTCCATCACCTGCATTATGCTTTCTAAGACCTTCTCATCTCAACAATCTCTCTCTCCATGTCTATTTCTTTCCTCGTCACTTTTTATTTTACCTTCATATGAAAACTAACTTCTTATAATCCCTTAATCATTTCTTATCTTTACTCTTTCACCTCACCTTTATCTTAGTTATCACTTGGACCTATTTTCCTTAGTAAGTCTATTTCACCTTTCTATCTAGTACCTCACCTAGGTATTTTTCACCCTGGGTTGTTGGTAACTTTCTAGTCCTTTCCTTTAAACTTATTCACTTATTTAATCTCTCCTCTTGATCTTACCTGGGAGCTTTCACTATATCTATTTCACTCTTTCAAGCCTTATTGGCTATAGGCCTTTTCCACTCACTCTCTTCTCACTCTCTTCTCTACATCTCACTCCTTTTTAAACACATGCAATTATCAATCACTAGTTTCCTTGTAACTTTCTCTATATTCTTATAATTAGTCTATACCAAAATTTAATGCCAACAATAACTTACTCATCTCATGATTATTGAATGCATTACCTATCATTTGCATCATCTCAAAATATGATTCCATGCCAAGGCATAAAACATCAACACAACTGAAACTATAATTACTATAATCAATAATATTCATTCAAATTAATCTAAGATATTTCCCTCTCTAATACCAAAAATTATAACATTCTTACACTTTTATGAATCCCATTAGTCAACTCTAATCCTAGGATCACTCTTAAAAACACTTGAATTGTATATTTTAAATACTAGTCACTTTTATTCACTGTATCTTTATCACACTCATGATCATATATTACTAAACCATTAATATATTCCTTTAACTAAGGTCTGATCTTAAATTTATTTACTTGATAATGACTCACTACAACACCTTATGTTACCCTCGTATATCAATATTTACTTTACTTTTCCCATCAAACTTTATTGATTTTATATTCTTGGCTACCCATTTAAGAATTTATAAAAACCTCAAAAAGACTTGCCAACTTTCTCACATTATTTAATAACCTTTCTTTTTACCCTCCTACAAGTACTTAGTAGACTAAAACCAAAGATAAGATCTTTTGAATCTTTAAAACACTTTTTTATCGATAGTTTTGAGACTCAATCTTTTATAACTTAATGAAATTTGTGTTTTAAGATTTCAAACCAATTATTAAACTTTAAGACAACTATAATGAACCTACACACCAAATCTTAGGCATTTACATTTAATAGAAACAAAATTACAACTATTTTACTATTCTCTTGATACAACCACTTATAACCTAATTTTTCTTCTTTGACACAATTTTCAACATTGATGATATCTTTTTTGATACTCATAAAATAAATCTCTAATTAGAATTATTGGATTCATGACTCAAAGGTGCATCTACTATCCCAATTTTAATACTTTTGATTTTTTAAATATCAAGATATGGTCAATTTTCCAAGCATGTCTAAATTCTATTTTTTTACACAGTCATAAGAGCCCAAGAGCATCAATTTGATTATTCTTATAGGATAAAAAAAATTAGGGCTTTGTTTCACTTTTATAAAGGTCTATATTAATTTCCCCTTATATTCCAAACCTCATTTTTTGTCCATACATGTACAATTACATAAAAAACTCACTTTAATGGATTATTGAACAACTCTAGAATATTCTTAAACCGATACCAACTCTAAATAACATGTTTATGATAAATTAATTTTCACATTTAACTAATTTCCTACCATAAAAATCAATATAGGATTAAATATTGAGTGTAACTTAAACCAAGCTCAACACTATTTTATGGTGACTAAGTATTTATAAAAAATATTTAAACATTTCATGGTCCATACACAATGAAAACACCTCATCACCTATTTGGATGAATTAGTCATATAACCAATATAAAATCCTTAACAAAAATTCATAAGGATCAACCTAATCGATACATACCTCAACTAAATTGATACAAAAGTAATATGATAATATTGCATATCAATTTATTAAAACCACCATTGAATTGATAACAAAATTATATAGATTAATTCCCATTCAAGACAATTTTTAGATAAACACTTACCAATTACCACATTTATCAACTTTATTCTTATACAATATAATTTTGTCATTCAAACTTAAATATGATAACCCAAGAATATATAAATTAAAAAAATTTACTTATTTAACTCCAAACCAATCCAAATATTTATACCAAATAGATGAAATATTATTCTAAATTACCTTTTCATGCTTATTTATCCTCCATGCATCAAAGTATTTGTCCATCCTTCCTTGTATCAATCCTTTTTCCATACATAGATATGTTACATTCTTCATAAAAACACTCTAAGATACATATGAACTACTTAAATTACCATAATATCATTAATATAGTAAAGAAAATAAAATCTCTTATCTCAGGAATTTCATTCCTTTCAATAACTAAAACTCTTCATTACATATAGTCTTATGGACTGTTACAGGCCTAAAAGCCTTATTTACTATTTTCCACTCCTATTCTCTACATACCAAACCTCTTATTATTTTATCTAATACTTCATGCTTTGGCCTTTTATTTTTTTTATTTCCTTATTTTATTCCTTAAAACTTGTGTCTTAGACTTATCATTACATATAAACTCCATCTTGAACAAGTTGGTTACAAGATTTTCTCCCCTTCTTTAGAGTGGAGCAACTATATTTTAAGTTGGTATTTTTATACATTGCATTAGTCTTCTAGATAGTGTCTTAGAGTAAATTATATTTACACAAGGTAATTACATGTTTACATATATCCTTTACTATTGACCATACTTATTACAAGCCTTCAAATATACATATTTCCTTTTTGACAGACAAACTCTATTTAATGACTTTTTACTAATTTTTTTTTATAGATATCCTTAGTACTTAAAAAGACTCTAAATAGGTACAATTTTGATATTTACATTATGAGCATACTCATTTTTTTATGCTCATGCATCATATATAGTTGTGTAAATAAAACCCTAGGGTGTTCTTTAGGGTTTCATCCTTCTAGGGTTTCAAATAAATTATCTTAGGGGTTTAGATCTGATTTATGATTTTATTCTTATTTTTTCCTTGGATTAGGCTTTTCTTATTTTACAATTTTTTTTAAGGTTTAGTAAATAAAACATGGATAATCAATCATAAACACCTAGTGACTATCATCCTATGGAATTCATATTTACTTAAAGCACCATTCCTTATGCTTATGATAATGAGTGGAACAATATCCAAACATGTATGATTAATGATGCTGGCTATATTGATGAAGAATATGATTTTCAAGGATATGATTATAACATTGAATATAAGGTTAATGATGAAAAATAAGAGGTTTTCTATAATAGTGAAGTCTTTCATGAATAATAAAATGAACCATTATTACAAAAATAATACAATCCTCTTCTCTTATTTCCTCTTTTACTTCTTTAAATTATACAATAGAATAATATGAGAAAGATAATACTAAATTTTTTAATGTTTTTAGCATACCTTATGAATTAACAAGAAAATATTATTTCTCTAATACACCTCATTTATCTTTATTTTTTTCTAAATAATTTCATCTCATTAATCCTTATAAAATTAAAAAGAATAAACCTTTCATGGAAATGGAAAAAACATTTGAAGAATGTGAAATTCCTAATATATATATAGATGGAAAAATAATATGAAATTCATACTCTCTCTAATAAATGTAAAAATAATGTAAAGAATGAGAAATTTCTACTCTCTCTATATTTTAGATATTCTATAGTTAGATATGATGGTAGCAATATTTTACTAAAAGTGTTTCTAAAGAGTTTAACTAGAAAACCTTTGGATCAATTTCAATCTTTGCTTAGTGGGTATTTACATTCATATCTAGATTTAGAAGAGATATTTTAATGAAATAAATTTAGAACAAGGGACTAATAATTACATATGAATGCCTACCTTCTCACCATTAAGGAAAATCAGAGACAGTTTGTGATTACATTCTATTATTTAATACTTATATGCATCAATTGATATATCAACATAGATTTGGAAACAAAATAAATATTTTTAGAGGCCTCATTTATATTCTAAAATTAGAGTTATTTTATAACACTTGTGGTTCATTTAAATATCTTTGTTACAAGAATATTGCATTAGAATAAAAATTGACACCTAATCTTAGTCCAAAGAAGGTACATGAATACTTTAAGTTATTAAAATAATATCCAAAAAAGGATGTTAAGACAACTATTCCACCTCCTAAGCCACAATTTCTAGACAAAGAATTTCAATTGAAGGTTATTAACAAGGGGAAAGAATCAATTTACAAATAGGTACCCAAAGTGAATAAACCTAATTTTAACAAGTGGTAACCACTCAAATGTGATAGTTTTAGATATTGACCACGTGATACTATAAAAAATTATTCTATTATAAGATAATCACATTGCCTTTTAATTATTATAATCCTCGTCACCATCTTGATAAAATAAGTGGGGGACCATTTTATATTTATCATGGTAATAATGGACATTGGGATAATGATTTCTATGTAGTATTAAAAAATATTACACAATTTTTGGATAGAGGGGTCATTACATTTGGAAAATTTGACACTTGGTCAATAAAAAACCTTTTTACATCTACTTATGCTACTCATTCGATGAAGACTATAGTTCATAGGGCATTATTAAAAAGGAAAAAATTGTTCATTGGACTTATATGAATGATGTTTTAAGGATAAGATCTTCTAGTACACATTTTAATATGACCAATATATCTCAAGACATTAACATTATGGAACCAATGGTCATTCAAGATCTACCTAAAAAATAACCTAGAGAATTCAAAGTTGTAAAGGATAAAATAAAAGATAATATGGTTTAGTTGCGTCACCTTCCAAATGACCATGGATACCAAATGTGTATATTCATGATACATATAAAAGGGAAGTATAATTCAACAATATTTCAAAACAACAATAGAACATTAAATTTATTCAATTTATTTCATAAAATATTAAAAATAGAATAATATACTTTATTACCTAGGGAATGGAGTAGTCAGTGTTGAGTGTCAAGATAACATACAATACTACCAAATAATTTCATCACATACATCGAATAAAAGATAATATAAATTACCATAAGGCAATACCAATTAATTATTATAAACATGTGATATCAAATGAGAAGTAATAAAATGTTGAAATTAAAATCATATACAACAATTAAAACCCATAAGATACAAACCAATAAAGCTCATCACATATAAATTGATCAAAGTTTACAATAAAATCAATCAATAATTAGGGAAGCACCCCCTAATGTGTATGAGTCCTCACTATCATTAAATTTACTCACCTTATAAGTAGAGGCTCCATTATCTCCCCTATGTTTTCATGTTTAATACCTATATCATCTCACACTCTCACAAAACTCCCAACTCTACCATCATTTTTACATGATTTTTAGGTAATGTACTATAGTAAGCCAATAAATATCTAGAAAGACCAATCTTTGGTGTGGCTAATATTTTTCTATCCAAAATTTCATAAAGATAATATTTCCCATCATAAACTACAATAAATGTAGTAGTGGAAAAAACAATAGGATAAAAAGATGTGCATGAACACTTATTATATGGTCTACCCTCTTGATAAACCCACTTCTGACTATATCAAATAGTGTAGGTTGCATCTAGGTTCAAATGGATGCATCTACCATGATCATAAAATATCATCACCTACACAAGAAATAAACAAGATATTATCAATTTATGTCTAAGAGGTAAAATTTAAAAAAATACTTATAAATACACATATATACTTATGGGAAGCTATAGTGGAAACTATAACATCAACTAGAACTAGTTGAGTGGGATTCTAACCTACTCCTCCATCTCCTCCTCTTGCTCCATCTCTTCCTCCATAAATTAGAGGCACCCTAACTATATATGAAATAATAAGAAAGAGAATTTTCCATCTATACCTTATCCACCATTGGGCATATGTTTTAATACACCCCACATCATCCATATATGTGGACATAATGGGAGGATCTACATCCCTTGCAGGTAATGGTGCTAGTTTGATCCCACTTATCCCTAGTCTATCATTAGGAAAATGATTTGATATTGTAGTCTTGGTCTATGGATATGTGGCTAGGGTCACATCCTATTTTATTACAAGATATCATGTAACCTACTCAAACTAAAATATCTATAAAACTCTAAGAAACTTGTCATGAATCTAGATGCTAACATGAAGTTAGTACAACTCCACTACATCCTTAGACATTGAAAATAAGCATGATATGGTCTATACACTATGACAACACACATGAAATTATCAAGTATAAAATGATACCCCATCATGTTAATACCAAGTGATATATATCCATGACTCACCACTCTATAGATCTTTGAGGGTGGATCCAACCCCCATGGATTCCTCTAATAGACCAAATAACTTTAGTGTGCTTGTAGGCCTAGACATGTAATATGATCACTACACCAAGGCCTCCACAATGTCCCTACAAATTTAATATATAAATATCCATGTATTAATAGGTCAACATGGTGCACTCACAAAAATGTCTTATGTATCTCTTTTAAATAAAATGAATAAAATTATTTGATAATAAATAGATATAACACCACCATCCTTGGTAATGAAAGAATAAAGTAAATAGAACATAATTTTTTAAATCACAAAATTTTAGAAGTAATAATGTCTCAAATCAACACCATATAATCATGTGTTATATAATCATCCCCATAGGAATGACTATCCATATATTTATGTGCATGGAGAACATATCCCCAGCCAACTATGGCCCGCACCAGGGTCCTATTACCAACAACTAAGAACTTTAGAATCTAACATACATTATCTAATGTGACAATCATCTCCCCTATGGGAATAAATAATGTACATGTGTTATGGTTCCACCTCTCATCCAAATCACTCATCAAATACATATCATAAGGAATACACCCTAAATGTGTCACATGACTAGGTCTCGATCTATCTATAATACTCTAGTCAACATAATTCAAACCAAAATCAATGTTGGTGTCCATATGTATACCATATATTTGTTACTTTGTATGAAAATTTATTTGAAAACATAGAATAAAATTCAATATCAAATACCATCAAATAAAATATGAATCAATGTAAAAAGAAATAATTCAAAGTGGAAAATGTTAAAGGTTATAACTAAAGAAACATGGTTAATATGATTAGACATTAACATTGTGTGAAGTCTATTCTATCATCAGTGTCATGGGAAAAAAATATGGTTTTGTCACATGCTTTATATTATTAATCCCAAATATTCAATATCAAAAATTACCTAAATATTCTTAAAATTGTTAAAACCATATAAAATTTCCAAAAAATAAAATAAAAAATCAAATCAGAAAATTTTGTCATTCTTTTTTATAAATACCAGGTGCTAGGGTTACTACACCTATAGGTAAGTTTTTATTTGATTGAGACAATAAGTAAGGGAATATTAACATATAAATAATGATAATTTAATAGAAATAATAATCACAATCATTAATCCACAAATTAATTTGAAAAATATAATGTAGATCCCATTGGGATATCTAACTAACTAACTAACTATTTTTTACAACATTATAGTTGTGGTTAATCATAGCCAAACATTTAAAAATTGAAAAATAAATGTTTCCCAAGCATTAAATTCTATAATCACATTGGTCGAGTATAAAAACAACCCATTTAGTGCTCAACTAGTAAACTAGTCTATAAGTTGGAAAATTATCCATGTATAAAAATAGTGAAGTAGTACATTGCTAATACAATAGATAAATGAGTATTAATTTAGTTTATATATACTTTTGTTCACATTTTCATAATATTATAAAAAATTATTTCCACTGATGTGTTCAATATACATCTATAATAATGTATAATGCCAAATATATATATATATATATATGTTAATAAGTAAAGAAGTATATAATGGACTACATAAAGCAGTGCCATGATCCCTCACATATCCTAAGTGTATTTCCATCTAGTCAAATTGACTGATATATGGAGAGAATAATCTAAGTGATTTACCTCTAACCGTAGACCAATAGTCTCTAGCACAACTCCCTTCTAGGAGTATCACTACCCTTCATGGAGCGGTAGACAAGAATAGTGCAGATATCAAGAAACAACTAGAACTTGTGAGTGTACTAACAATATTACATACACCAATCAAACATAACATAAAATCCATTATTCTATGTAAATGATATCAAAATTACATGTAAACTAAAACTAAATTGAAATTATAATGTACTAGCTATAACATTACTTTGGCCAATTTTTTTATTATAAAATTCAAATTTAATAATCTGAGTCATGTTCACCCATACAATACTCTCTTCTACTAAATCATGAGATAATGATATAATGGGGTACATATATGAGTTACCCACTAGAATAATCATATATTTACCTCCTGTTATTGAAAGGTAGTATGTAAATAAAGATTCAAAATCAGATCAATAAAGTACCATGTAGTGAAATATGTAAACAAACACAAGCCATGAATCCATCTAATTCCATAACATAAATATTTATTAATCTAGAACAAGAATCAAGTTATTCTATGTTTTTATTCAAACATATCCTTTTAAAATATAACCAACATTATATCCCATCCAATCCACTTAAAAAATACTCAAGAATAAAACCATATTATGATCATGCAAAAATAATGATGTAAACTAATCATTAAAACAAAACTATAAAATATAATCAAATTAATTTATGGTTTTATGTCAACATGTCATGATGTAATAATTTCAATATACACAAATTATGTTATTATATAGTTAAAATGAAATTACCATACAACACTATATGCATACATAAATCTCATAGAATAACTTTTCCAAGGAATACTTTCCTAATTTCATAATATCCTTTAATCAATGAAGAGACAAAGACATTTTACATGCAAATGAAGAATATAATTTATTTTAGTTACAATACTAAAGTATATGATACTATTTCATGGTATTCCACTAGATATTTCCAAAGAGATTAGAATGAAAATCAAGCAATTTAGTCTTAGAAATCATATATGTAACTGAAAATTACTAGTGATACACATGCAAGAATAAATAATCCATACAAGGTGTATACATAGAAACTATTAGTAAAATTATTACCCTCATCTTATCATATTATTATAATAAATAATTTCATAATATAATGTTTTTGTATCCTAGTTATGAATTTCAAATCAAAGTTTCCTTTTTCTAAAACCTGATTGAGTATACTAAACTATAATGCCTAGAAATGAAAACTAATCATGCCTAACTTAACTTTTATGTTTATTGTCAAATTTATATCTGAGTAAGGTTTCCTCTAATTGTACACATTAGGTAATTCCACAAAATTAGAGTGGTCATAAACAATTATACATATTTTTTGAATCAAAACATAATGTACATATAATGGCTTACTATAATTATCCTTAGGAATACAAGTACGAGTTGCTCCAATGATTACAACTTAAACATGTCAATTTACTACTATACAAAAAATTTAACTCATATCCAATTTTTAATATATAAATATTCACTAAATTTCCATTGAATTATGTATTATGTATTCACTTCTAATTCCCAAGTGTAGTTACCATTCTAATCATGACCTACACCTAGGTCCATTACCAAGTTATAAATAATAGAATGTATCAGAGGGGTTTAAATAAAATTTAATAAGTAAATAATGTATTAAAGATACATGGAAAATTTTAATTAAAGTTTAATGCACAAGTTTTAATAAAAACCCACTCATAGGCCTACTAAACTTCTTCACAGTCCATAGTGAATTTATAACATTATATATATATAGATTCATAAGTGTATATGCATTTTTTAACTAAGAAAATGAATATATACATACATACATACATATGCACACACACACACACACACACACACACACACACACACACACACACACACACACACACACACACACACACACACACACACACACACACACACACGCATTTTACCTACTGTGTGGAAACTTCAAAATATCTACCTAGGATAATTAATCTTTAATGTCTTGAAAAGACTTTTGAGCCTCTATTGTCCATTCCAATTTATCATCCTACTTGAGCATTGCATTCATAGGTTTAATAATTTATGTAAATATTAATATGAACTTTCTCATGAAGTGTATCTTCCTAAATAAATATTTAAGTTCTTTATTGTTATTTAGGAAATCAATATTTGATATTCCTTGAATTATATCTAGGTCAATAATAATCCCATATTTGGTGATGATATGACCCAGAAGCTTGCCTTTTATAACACCAAATATAATATTCTTGGGGTGTAGTGAAATGTCAAAATTCCTACACCTTTCAAAGATTGATCTTAGGTGTCCTATGTGATATATCCTTCCTTTTGAAAATATGGTGACATCATCCATGTAAATAATTATACATTTACCTATCAGCCCCTGGAAGGCATGGTCCATATCTCACTAAAACATGTCATCTATGTTAATTAGGTTGAATGGAATCCTAATATACACATAATTACCCCACTTCATGGTGAGTGTTATCTTCATTCTATATTATGATTCTACCAACACCTAGTTATACCCTAAAAACCAATCCAAGAAAGGCATCATTCCTAAATCACTCACTATCTAGATGACTTCATCTAAGGAAGGTAATGGATAATTGTATTTATCAAAGGCTTTGTTTAAGTTTCTAAAATCAATTTTTCTTTCCACTTTTCTTCTTGACTGGGACTAAATTAGCCACCCAATTAGAATGTTTGATAGGAAAAACTATTTTTACACTCAATAATTTCTACACTTCCTTATGAATGAGGGGTTTTAAGATAGGATTTACTAGCCTTTGCCTCTATCTAAATGGTTTGAGGTCCAAATTTAATGGAATTGTATGGGTGATGAGCCTTGGATTGAAAATATTTAGGTATTTATATCTCCATGCAATCACATCTTTGTATTTAGTGAGAAAATTTTTCATTTTATGTTTTTCCTCTAGAGTACATCTGAGACCAATGTTGATGTAGTGTGGGTTATAATCATCTCCTATATTTTCATTTTTTAATTTAGATTAATTTAGTTTTGTTTACCTTTATTTCTAAGCTTGAGGATAAAAATCAAATATCCTTTCTAAGGAAACCATTCCTAGAGGGAGGTAGTTTTCCTTTAGTTGAATAACTCCTAATTCCTCTTGCATAAGTAACTAATTTCTTAATAATCAATGATTTGGGACTCAAATTGTTATGAATTAGTCAAGAAATGGACAATTTATTTCTCATCATTAAAGACTTGGAAAATTTACATGTCTAAAATTGATGGAGAAGGTACTAGCTCAATGGAAAACCTTTGTATCTTAGACTCCTGTAGGGGTTCTAGGTTATCAGTTGAGGTAGATAATAAATTAACAAAATGATTCTATTTTTTGGGTATAACCACTACATTAAAATCCTTAAAATATTCAATAAAATCCCATGTTCTATGTTTGTACCTTTTTATATATGATATTTTACATTGGTATTTGTTTCTAACCTAATATACTACCAACTATGAATCGCCATAAATTAGAAGTTGTTTGATGTTATTTTTGGGAGTAAAATGCAATCCTAATATTAGTGATTCATATTTTTATCTATTTTTAGTGCAAGGGAATATCACTCTATATTATATTATGTATTCCTTGCCTTGTGGGTCCACTAATTAATTTTTGACACCTGATCCTTTCTTGGATCTTGCATCGTTGATGTGGAGGGTCCATAATTGGGAAGGTCCTTAGACTTGTAGTTCTTACACTTCATGCTTTGTAATGAAGGTATAAATACCAAGGTTAGTGGATTTATAAATTACTTCTTCATTATTTTTATTGTATTCTATAATCAAGTGCTTCATTCTTAGATCTCGATCAATTTGATTCTAGTTTGGAATACCTCTTCATGATAACCAAATGTGAGAGAAGTATATTGATACATACCCATTCAATGTCTTAGACTAGTATCTCCTAAGGAAGAGTTTGCATCCTTATGGAATGTATATTGATATTATGTCAATTATCATTTTCAATCATGGTAATAGCACTACTTGGATGCACACATCATTCATCTCTACAATTATAGGGACCACAAATCAATCTAGATGTGAGATCATTCTCTTGGATGGATTTCAGGTCAAACCTAGATTATGAAAAATTGAAGTAGGCATCATTGTGGTTGAATATTTAGAATCAAATAAATAATTGTGTATGTTCTTTCCAAATGATCAGATAGTGAATAAAAATGGTGGAGCTTTAGGTTTACTCTTATATATTAGATTGGTGTGATTAGCCTTTGTCTTCTCAGTAGTCACTTTCCCTATGATATACTTCCATAGGAGCTCATTTTGTTTTTTAATTTGGGATAATTAATGAATAGTAATGTTGGATTTAATCTTATTCATGTCTTAAATAATATTGTACCCACTTTTGTCCTGCTCTTCTCTATTTTGGAGATGTTCATTCCCTTTAGAGGGAGGTGTATTATTGTCATCTCTTATATTCAGTATAGTAACAATGTTGTTTAGAGGAGTAAATATTGTGAAGGGCCATTTATTATGTAGCTTATAATTATATTTTTGGTATTTTTATAAATCCTACACTTCATCAAAGTTTTCTTCTAGTTCATTGTCATCTTCTTATGGGAAGAAATACTCATACATTTCAAATACCATTGTTGTGTTTGAAGATCTAGATTTTGGGTCGAACTATGATTATACATCAAGTGTTACTTTACCATTTCTCTCTAAAATATCTCAAACACTACACATAATTACACACATTCAAGTTTACCATGATGTGATGTATTATGGAATCTACACCAATTGGGTAGTGCCATTTATACTATGTTAATTTTTGGAAACATGTTGGGATGTTACTCTACATTATTAGCAAGCATATTGTAGGGCTATTGTATATTTAAAACCTAGGATTCTATTTATTATTATGGCCTGTGGTGTTGCTCATGTTTATTTGCATTTTTAAGAATTCATTACCTAATTTATAGACAATTCTTTGGATGGAATTCAATTATACTTTGGTAGAATTAGTTACTTATAAAAATACAACATTAGAGGGCATTGAATGTTGATTAAGTTAGTGAATATTCATATGTACCTAGTTATTTACACAACCATAGTTCTGGTTGGGCACTTGCCACATTAGAGGAGGCAATGCATATAATTGATTCTGATTGAAAGTAGAGACATTTTGATTAATGTGAGGGACTATATTTAGAGCTAGAAAAATGAAATTGATATTCAAAGTGCTAGGTATTTGAGGGTTTAAATATCTATAAACTTTGATAAACTATTCATATATTAGAGATAGAGTGGTGGCAAAAACATCTCTCTATAGGAACACCATAGTGATTGGGTTGAGAGCATTTCTATACATATCCAATGCAAATGGTTTATCTGGTGTCTACTTTAAGTTAATCCAAGTGTACAACTTCTATAATATAGCATTTAAAGCCCGAATTGGCTCATTAAGTTCCATTTTCATGCTAGAAAAGTGTTCATACACTAGTCTAGGGCTAGTAATTTGTCTAAATTAGGTAAGAAATGTGCTTTGGCATCCATTTTAGGAAGTGATCGAGTTTTCCTAGAGGTTTAGATACCAATAATAGGTAGTGTGATACAAGGTAAATGGGAAAATTATACATGAAACATATTCATTAGTAATATTCATTAATATTAATGTAGACTTAAAATACTTAATGTGTATCTCTATAGTTCTCCCTTTTGAGGGGGAAAAAGAAGGTAGATATTTCTCTAGGTTTTTGGGTGAATTATGCATGTCTCTTGGGATTATAATGACCAATCCAACCAACCAAGGATATTTTTGGGACATAAAAAGATTAATGGGATGGATATTCTTGATTGGATATGGTGTTCAATACCTTGGTATATTGGGAACAACCGGTGTGGATCTAGGCCTTCTATGTACTAATAAGGGTGAAACCAACAAACTAGTTTAGGACCTATACTTGGTAAATCTCTTGGGTGTCTCTATTAAAACTCAATGTATGGGGAAAATTTTCACTAGGGGAGGCACATAAGTACTATCATTATAATAACAAATTTTTTCTATTGATATGGGTCTTATGCACCAATCAAATTTTAAACAAACTAGTCTCTAGAATTTAGGATCTCAGTGGAGGTGAACTCAACTCTATGGCATGAGTTTTAGGTATGAATTAAATAACCTTATGGTGGAATAGAAAGTAAATAATGTATATTATTAACTAGGTTCACTTGTAGTGAAATAAATCCTAGTAGAGAAATCAAACCTAAGTGGGTGATATGGATGGGTGATATCTAATATTAAGTGGGTATATCTTATTCTAATCAAATTTAAATGGAGGTAAGGGTAGAGCATAAATTAAGGTTATGTGATCTCAAATAATTACTTCCTAGGTTGGTTTCTTAGTGGACAAATGCTTTCAAAACCAATGCTTAGTACTTACAACTACTGCACACTTATAGGTAAGCATAATTTTGAAGTTTGGGGAGGGATGATATAGGAAACTTGACATCCTCAATTGAATTTTTCTTCCTTTAAAGTATCTTTTGCATGCACTTTATTGGAAGGTTGTAACTATGGTTAATAAGGTGTCTAAGGTACATATGGCACACATTTAGAAAAACTATATCAAAATAAAACATTCATACACACTAATAATAATAATGAAGTTTAAACCAACTAATTAACAAAATTTACTAACTTTTAAAAGCATTTACACATCTACCACTATCATGCATTGATTAAAATAACATAAATTTATCTATAGATTTTTCACATTTCAAATTAATATATTATATAAAACTAACAATAAAAACTTAAAATGACAAAAGTGGAAGGAAAAAACACCAATGCAATTACATGATAGTCAAAATTGACTTCTTCTTGTATTGATGAGATCTACCAACCCTTTGGAATACATAGTTATATAGACTTGGGGAGAGGATGCTTCATCTTCCAAGTATACGTGAACTCATATTTACGTGTTACAATTAGAACCTTAGTTCTAAATTTAGTCTTAAATTGCACATTTTTCATGATTATGTCTATTTATATTTATATCAAAATTAGTTAGCCTATGAAATGCATTCAATTTGTGTATAATTACATCAGTCCAAGCAGATTTACATATATGTTCTAACTATAAGTAAACTATAAGTACAATGAGCATTTACACATATAAAATTAGACTTTGAATTAGGGTTGACTGGGTTATTACATGGTTGATGAGGTTTTTGGAGGCATTAAAGTGGATGCTTGCATTGAACTAGGAGTTGATACGTTAGAATTATTATTTGATTTTAAATTCTAATAATGTTTGTTCCCAATGTCATATTGATATATAATTATATAAATGATAATAAGTGGAGGCCTATGAACCCTATTCACTTTCTTTGAAAGCCTTTCATGTTTAGATTTGGTAGTCTTGAAGATAAAAAAATATCTCCACTTCAAGGATCTTCTTTATATAAAAAATGATCTCTACCTCTATGTCTTTTATAGTCTTCTATTATATGTCCTATTTGTAATTATCTTAAGCTTGCTGTAAAAGCTGATCAAAATTGGCCCTGTCAATGAGTCTTCTTGTTGAATCCTTGGCCTGAGAAAGCTTTGTATCATCCAAAATTTCTAGGAGTGAGTCACATGTTCTAAATTATTTGACGTTACTTGATCAACTACCTTAACCCAATCTCTAGCCTCTTGTGTCCTGATGGCCACCAAATTGAGGGAATTAATAGCCTCTAATGGTTCCATCAGGTTCAAATGTGCATAAATTTTTTTGGTTGTAAAAATAATAAGGAATTTAAGTTTATTCTGACCTATCTTTAAATAATTCAATAACCTAGTGGTTTCTATTATGTGGGGGGATAATTCTTCCCTCATTGCATTAATGGCCTCAAGGGTATTGTATAATCTAGATGCTCCACTTTGGACATAGATTTCAATTTATGTTTCAACATGAATAGTTTTTTTTATTCTTTCAGTAGTTATAATTATTGTTACATATCTTTATGTGCCATTTATATCCCCTCATGTATTTCTACTAGGACATATTTGCATGCTTCCATATAGGATTTTAAATCTTATATATAGGGGGATTGCCCTAGTTTCCTATATGTTATCTTTGTCAGGGTGAACATATCTTCTATTTATTTTAAAATGACTACTCTACTAGTTTCATCCTCTAGTTTACTCTTCCTCACCCTCTATACATTCCCTATATATTTCTCAAAAACTATATTCACCATGGGGATTTCAATAATCATAGGAGTAGGTCTTTTATAAGACCCTAATTGCATGTTTGTTGCCCACTATGGGAGGATTATCTAAGTTGGGTCCATGGGTTGAGTGTCTAAGGCTTTATTCTCACCCATTCTCTCACCTAATTTTTGATTCAAACTTTCTTCCAAGAGAGGATCAGGGAATTAAGGGCATATAATATTGGACTAGTCCACTCCATGATATTGTGGTAGTGGATGGATTGTGCATTCTAGCCTCTTCTTTTTCTCCATCTTCCAAGTGTTTATCACCATTATTTATTGAGGAGGACTAGGAGGGGGAATTGGAAGACTTAGTTGTTTGGATGCAACATGTAATTGGGGCATGAATACTTCTCCCTTCACCTTATTTGTGGATTTCCTCTTGGTTTTATTAGGGGGAGGATCAATAATGGAAGGTATTGTAGTAGGAATAATAAGAGTGGATGTAAAAGGAACAATTTGAGGAATAGAAATTGTGGAAGTAGGGGATGTAAGGGTAGAGTATGGATCCTCTACATTTTGTGTTAATGAATTTGGTTGAACAATAGATTGAATAGGATCCACCTCCTTCTTAGGAACCAAGAGAGGAGGGGGGATAATAAGGGTGAATATATTAGAAATAAATGAAACATTTTTAGGAATAGAAATAAGGAAAATAATAAGAGTGATATAAATTAGAGAGGGGGTTGGCTCACCTAATGTATGATGATGAAATAGTGCCTTTACATTTGAGTCTTGGAGGCTTAAGACTTTTGATCTTTATAATTACACATCCTCATCAGAAATATCCTCTCTAATTGCCTCATGTGTAATTGTCTCCACTGAAGGTCCCTTTATGAAAGGGAATAAGACCTTAACTTCCTTACATAACAAAGGGTTTTCTTCAAAGTTATAAAAAGATTTTATTGTGTGGTTGAGATAACCATAATAGGAATCTATGAAGGTAATAAAACATCAAATTGGGTAAGGCCCTCAATACCTAAGGAATCTAGGTAGATGGTCTCATCTTGATTTCCCCCTAATGATGTATCTGGCACCCCTAGTTACTTCTCAACTTCCTTAAGTGTTTTAGTGGGTGTTTAAGAATATTTACCTTCTTCCCTTTGTTCCCCTTTTTGCTGAGTAGGTTAGCTAGTCTAAAAATTAGATGTGTGAAAAAGAAAAGCTCCCCTTGAATGATCTTTATAAGATCCTCCTTCATCTAGGTTGATCATGCCCTTTCTAATACTTGATCATCATTTTGAGAATTGAGAAATAATAATTCATGATCATAGGGCTTGTGTTGATATTCAATGCCTAGCCCCTTAATGTGGTTTTACACTTGTACATGGGGACACCAGTCCTTGTGTAGTATTAAAGTCAAGGAGAAGTATTATATATATCTTATAACCTCATATAAGTTCTTCTGATTGGTGTATCACATTATTCAAATCATTAAGTGTGAGCCTTAAAGGTAGGATTTCTTCTTATTATGCATATCCTCATCTATGCTCTACCATAGTTGGTAGGCTATTTACTACTCCACCAACTTTTTTGGGACATACTTGGAGAGTTGAAAGGGTGTAAAATTATGGCCAATCAACATGATGATTGTGTAGTTAGGGTATATCTATTAGTCTCCCCTAATTAGTAGTGTATCCATAATACTCTTTGATATCCTAATCAAAGGGGACTCATGGATGGACATCCAAACCTATGGTTAAAAATACTCAATAATGCACACAATATGGTGAGTGTATGCATACATGTGAATAAAGGAGTAAGAGTAGAAAATCCTATTATTTATAGTATGGAGGGGGTTCTAGAGTGAGTTGATGTGGATATAGACCATCCCCAAGACTACAATGAATAAGTAAGACATCATGTAAAAATGTCCTCCTTGAGGCCTTTTATCTTATGACAAATTTATTGTCATAGCATTGCTCTAATTAATTATCCTAGAGTAAAGGTAAACTATGATGTTCTTAGTATATCTAGTAACAAAACCCATCCAATTAGAGGAATTTGATGATAGGGTACCCAAATAACCTATTTAATAGGGCTATCCTAATTCAAATTATAATTCTAAATTTCATTATTAGGTTGGGTTGCTTGTCTTTCATGTTCATTTTCTCCATTTGGATCATTTAACTAGTAAGTGCCTTCTTTACATACTTATATTTCTTCCATGCCACTACTATGTGTAAATCATAGGTGGCATTTTAGATATGAAAATAGAGATACCTTTAAAATGTGTCTCTATAGATGCATGTTACTAACATCTTATGCTTGAGGTAATGCAGGTATGCTCTTCTTGATATCTTTCTTGTGAAGAACAAGTCTTACAGGAGGTTGATATAGGGCATGAATTTTGGTTTTGTAACTACAAAGTGTAGACCTTAACTCTTGAGTGGGAGGAGGTCTGTAGCTAATTGGCACTAAGTTGGAGTCAAGTTCTCTTTATGTGTATATGTGTCAACTTAGTATATTGTGTCCCACAATGTCGAGTAGTTGTTATAGTTATCATTGAATATAAGAGGTTCAAAAAATGTGTCTATATACTCAATAAAATCCTTAATGGAGAACCTTAAGTGAGGGAGAGTTCCTCAAAATTACCTTGATGAGGATGCCATTATTTTATAGTTAAATTGGTAATAGCTTTTAATCTAGTCACTCAACTCTCCTAAGTATGTTTTTAAGTCAAAGACACTAGTATCTAGGGCTATATTGTAGGAAAGTGACTTTACAAGTTATCTCGAGATCAAATGGGTATGTCATCATCAAAACTAATTTGATATAAATTTTGCATTTATTTTTAGTTTATGCATAAGTAATTTCCAATGTCTATAAATTGAATTTGTTTGTTTAATTCTAACTTTTCCACCTTATTTGGTGGGTATGCTTCATAGGCACTATTGATATCTAGTAGGATTACCACATCATTACCCCCTACCAAGTATCATTTTATCATTTTATTTTCTTTAGTTCATGGAGTAATGAATATTTTAGTATTTGGAAGTCAGGAGTCAAGGTGTAAAACCATTTTTGAGAGTCCTAAACAAAATTTTAGAATATTTTTATCGAATATCTAATTGTCAAAACACTTCCACAGAGTAAAAATGTCAAAGACCTAAATGTGTCAAATAATTTTTCTTAAAAAAAGTTCCAAACAATTTTATCTAAGATCAAAGTGTGAACAAAATCTTTTACCAAATAGAACTATTGAAAACCTAAATATGTCAAAGGAACCTACTAAGTAAAATTATTGAATAATTTTTTTTAAGACCTAAATATGTCAGGGTGTAAAAGAAGAGACCTAGTTTTTGAGAAAATAGAAGTTGAAGAGTATGTCCTAAAAAGTTATAATACCTAGTGAACATGGATTCAAGTCCCATATCCTAAATTCCTAAATACTTTGTAACAAACAAATCCTCTAAAGGAAAAATTCAAATAATTAAATTCATATAGGATATGTATAATGTGGAGTGCTGAAGACTGAAATGCATTAAAGGGATTGATCGAGAAAAATTGTTGAAGAGACTAGCTAAATAAAATTGATGAAGACCTAACTATCAGATGGATTCAATGAATAAGAGTGTTAATAAAAATCACTAAAAAATCATCGAAGACCCTTTTTCACTAAGTAGCCCTACCAAAAAAAGATGAGCTGAAACTTGCATATAAATAAATTTCAAAGATCATTAATGAGTTAGTCTAAAAAGACCAAAAGGTACATTTGCTCATACTCCTACAAAATAAGAAAGTTAGTATAATACATGAGGCCCTTATTTTAAAGGACCTTTTGAAATAGGATTGGAGGTTGATTTAAAAATATAGTGGCCCCTATTCTGACAAAATAAGAATGAGGGTATGTTGGGTACAATAGAATGATATCAATAGTGAAATGAAATTCCCTTTTTTGAGTCAACCTGGTAATTCATCTAGAAAATCATCACAAATTTATTTTAGAAATGGATAATATTCTAAGGTTGGTTCCTTAGATTAAACATCTTTATCCATTTTGACAGGGAATGCTTGGCATACAATACCTTGATCCCTCTTTAACTCAATGGTAGCAATTTTCCTGAGCTTTAAATCTCTAACTTCCTTAGATTTGGATTTGGTTTCCTAGATCATATAGACATTAAATTTTTTTAAGGAAGTAACCAACTTTTTATTTATGCCTAAATATCCAATTCACTCCAAGGATCACATCATATGACCCTATTGGTGTTACATAAAGATCTAGAGTTATGGTGAATTCTAGAAACTAAATTTTAGCCTCTAAAAGACATTTATCAACCTTGACTTTAGACTCATTTCCATAGTATACTAACCATGCATTGGCCACATAACCATATTTCCTAGACAATTTTCTCAACATAATAGGAGAAATAAATTATTTAGTAGCTCTAGTATCAATCAAAATGGTAATTGGATGACCAAAGAGAGTACATGATACTTTGATGGGAGAGACTTTGAATTAGACCTATTGATTATCCATCATTGAATGTATATGTTGTCATAAAGTTCCTTACTATATAGAATATGTTGTTTTCTTATTCTTGCCATATGTCTTTCACCAAGGACAATCTTTGGCATAATGATCTCCTACATAAGTAAATCATCCTCTTGGAGGTCCCTTCCTCTTAATATAATTTTCACCTTTAAATGCTTTTGTGAAATTATCTCTTGGTTTATTATTCCTATAAGTATTAACAAACCTTACATTCTGATTATTGAACCGATTCTTATAATTTCCATTCCATTTCATTTTACTCTTCTTGAAAGGTGTCTTCGAATTGCCAAACTTTTTCTTATACTTATCTTTGACCTCTACTAGTTATTTAAACTTTTATTCCTAATTTATAACCTTTTCAAACACCTAATCCATAGTGGATAGCCCATGCACATCCATTTCAAATCCAATTTAGGGTTTTAAACCCATGATGAATTTCTTGATACATAATTTTTCATCCTTATAGTACTACATAACATATTTCAATATCTTAGTAAATTACTCCAAATATTCATCACTAACAAGTCTCCTTGACTCAAATTCTAAAAATATATCAAGTTTTGGTCAAAATACAACTGAGCTAACCATCATGCTCTAAAAAGAGCCATAAATTACACTCATGTGGGATTAGTAGAATGTACATTAATTTCAAGATTTATGTTATCCCACCAAGTTAACACTTCACTAGATAATTGGTAAGCTCCCCACACAACATTAGTTACCCCAGAATAATTTTAAATCTCAAGTTATTTATACATTTTTATGAGATAATATTGATTTCCATCACATAAAACTATGCCATCAAATTTGGGTGGATTTACCTTCTTCATGTCCCATGCTAGTTCTAAAACTACTTAAGCTATAACATCCTTGTGTAATTCCTCATGAATTTTATCTTGAGAAAAATATTATTTAGTTGAGTGTTCTTTAGGTACCTATAGTTCATTTTAATCTTTTTAACCATGAAAATTTCATTCAAGAGTTGTATATAGTCTTGAGTCTCATTCATAACAATGAGAATATGATTAAGCTTTACGTCTTGCTATCTACTAGCTGAATGGAATAAGCCTGAGGGTTCACACTATAAAGACACTTACCAAATTATCTAAATTTCACCATTATCCTTTTGATAAAATAAGGAAAATAAAATTTATGTAGTGGAATCATAAATTCTGAGAGCTAAACCTTACGATTGAATACCACAATGTTAGACCCCACTATACTAACTAGCTAGCTAATGTTTTTTTATAACATTACTATTGTGATTAATTATATCCAACCATTTAAAAATTCAAAATTAAATGTTTCATATTCATTAAATTATATAGTAACATTGGCCCACTAGCAAAACAACCCATTTAGTACTCAAGCAATAAATTAGTCAATAAGTTGAAAACTATCCACCATGTACAAAAATAATGAATCAAGTACTGTATAGATGATATAATACATAAATTAGTATTAACTGAGTTTATATCCACTATTGTTTGCATTTTTATAATATTATACAAATACACATCCATTTTTGTGTTGAATATACTTCATAATAAAGTACAATAATGTAAAATGTCAAATATACACATAAATAAGTACAAAAGTACAAAATTTGTTAAATGCAATAGCTCCATGATCCCTCACATAACCTAAGTATAGTTCCATCTAGTTGAATCAACTAACAGAGGGAGAGTATCATCTGAGTGTTTTACCTCCAACCATAGGCTAATGGTCTTTAGCACACCTCTCTTTTGGGAGTATCACTACCCTTCACAGAGGGGAATTTATAAGAACAATGTAAATATCAAGAAAAAACTATAACTTATGTGTGTAATAACACTATTACATGTATTAGTCACATAGAACATGTAATCCATTCCTCTATCTAAATGATATCATCATTATATGTAAACTATAAGTATAGTGAATTGATAATGTCTTAGCTATAACATTAATTTGGCCAAAGTTTTTATTAGATAATTCAAATTTAATAATCTAAGTAATTTACACCCACACAATACTATATGCTACTAAATCATGAGATAATTATATCAAGGGTTACATAAATTAGTTACCCACTAGCATACTCATATATGTACCTCATGTTATCCAAACATAGT